>VZUA01096747.1:0-25127 GCA_013401035.1 Horornis vulcanius | reverse complement strand
TAATGTTTAGGAAAAAATATCAGCTTTCCCAATTCCCACACGAGGGTGAATCCCATCATCTGCACAGAACTGCAGTCAAAGGTCGCTGTAACAGAGGGGCAGGGTGTTAGCAACATATCCTTTCAGCTCAGTGATCAAAAATAGAAGATTAGCCACCTCTTTCCCGGTTTAGTGACATAAAAACCATGCAATTGGTCTGTGAAAGGAAAAGGCAGACTGTGTTGACAAAGAGAAGACAGTTCAGTGGATCATGACAAAAGCTGTCATTTAAAAAAAAAAAGTTCATTCATATTTTCCCATAAATAGCACTCCCAGATTAGGATGCAGAAGGCACATGTTTTGACAGGAAATTAGGGAGGGTTAGAAGAAAGGATCAGAGCCAGAGGCTGACTAAACCTGTGAAGCCCTTCAAGGTCAGCTTAAATCTTCTGTATTTAACCCCCATTTGTGTCCAGCAAGCATTTCTTGTCAAACTGATTAAAGTTTGCACTGAAAAAAAAAACCAAAGAAAAAACTGCATTATTGCTAGAAGAAGGCACCCCAGACTCTTGGTCCATTTTCTCATCTTCAACCCTTTGGATTTTCTTTCTGCCTAAGAACTGAAGCCAGAGCCTAAATCCACAACTGGCACAAAGCAGAGTTCCCCCAGGTCTGGTGATTTTGGAGCCATCCCAGACAAGGGGTGGATATGAAAGTCCACCCTCCAGGACACCTGCCTTGCTCTTTTTCCTCCACCTGACTAGATGGGTAATTTCTCCATGTTCTCATTGCTCAAACACACACGGAACACAGGACATTGTGGCAAAGGATGGAAGACAAAAACAAAAGAAATTATCAGGGAATATGGATAATACAATTACATCTTTACTTAAACTGTGAACTTTTTATTTACAGCTGTAGTTTGCAGCTGTAACTTCTTGTTTATTTACAGAATATTGACTTCATTTTAGCTTGGGGAATCTGAAAATTTTTTTATGGGTGGTGGTTGCCTGTTGTATCTATGCAGAACTGGACAAGGACATTTCCTGGCCTCAAGAAAGGAGGCTGGCTTGGGCTATGGAAGGGCAGGGAAATATGCCTGGTTCAGAACATGAAACCCACAGCAGCATTCCACAATTTAGCCATTGACACAATGCTCTCCAACCTTACTGGACGCTGAAGGATTGGCTCGGTTTAAAAACACCCGAATGCAGAAAGGCTCACACAGTGCCCAAAGAACAGAAAAGCTGCAGCATTTGGCTCAAAAGCACCTCCAAGTCCAACCTGTAACTCCTCAACATTGCCAGTTCTCTGCTGACACCTCGTGCCTCTCATCCCCTTCCTCCAGCTCCGTTCCCCTCTGCCCCTCCCGGCTCCCCAGGAAGGCTGACTCTCATCTGTCTGCAGTTAGCAGAAACCAAAGTAACTGGACTTGCTGCTGGAACAGAAGAAATATGTGCTGTTAACAGTTCATTGAGCTGTGAGATGAACAAGCTGGGTGTTGAAAAGGAAATCCGAGCTAAGAGTACATTTCCAGTGCTAATAAAGCTTTTTCCTTTTGTTGTATATTTCCAAACGCTGATTCTAGAACGGCTGTCATGCGGGTTTTTTTCCAGAATTAGACAACAGGACAAACTTAAGGTGTGATGGAGTCATTTATCCTTGCTAAATGACAGCTCTCCGTGCTGCCTTTGGAGGTCTGTTTTGTCCTCCATCTTTTGTTAAAAATTCTGTCATGCCTACAGCTGTCCTTGCCTTTTGCAACCAAGTTCCCTGCAACATTTCTGAGTCTGTCTCCCCTGTGCTCCCCTGTAACCATGAAGGGATAGGCTGGTTTCCAAGGTGTGAGTTTGCAGGAGCAGGAGCAAGGCTGCTTCTGAGGAAGAGGAAGATGGAGCAGTATCTCTCCTGATCCTTGGGGGTTCTTTGCTCTCTTAAGAGATGAGGTCTGGGGAGCCAGACTGGCCACTCAAGATGGAAAAGACATCACACAAGAGCACCCATGAAGAGAGGGGGGAAAGGCACAAGGAGCTGGGTGTGAGATGGGAGCAGAGAAAAACCCACACAGGTGAAGTTTCCCCTGTTTTTCCTCAGAATGTGGTGCCTGAGAGGAAATCCTATTTCCAGGGACAGAGACATTCCCATAAAACCTGTGTTACCCCCTCCTTTGTAGAGGATTATCACAGCTGAGGCAGGTGGAGGTGTGAGCTCCTGCTCCCAGATGTTTTTGCTCTCTTCTCTGTGAGCAGATGCTGCGTGCAGGCTGCTCTCTGCTATTCTTGGCAGGAGGTAACTCCAATAAAATTTTGAACTCCACTTTTAGATGGAGGAAGGTTTGGGTTGGGTTTTTTAGGAGCATTATGTGCAGCAATTGCATAGCCTGCAATGATTTAGAGATCATCTCTGCTACAGTCAAGCCCATTTGGCGTTTACTTTGATGAGCCACAATGGAGACCTCATGCTGCAGTGAGGTTTGTCTTGAATTTTTGTTTCACTATCACAAAGCCATCATCATCTGGTTCTGCTTCTGAGTTTTATCTTTTGCTCAGGAGAGGAGTGCCATATATTATTCACATCACATTATGTTCACAACATTTGAGGTGCTGGACAAATGCATTATAAGATAACAGTCCCTGCTGTGAAGAGTTTACAACCCAGGCAGAAAAACCAGATGAAATTTAGAGGCAAAGAGATGTACTATGAAAAAACAAAATAAGACAAGGAAACATTCAAGGTGTCATGATTAAGAGATGTGCTGTTAATTCTTCTTTTTAATACTCCATTTAAATGGCAGAGACCTTTGAACAATTTTCAAAACTCCCCCTCCTTCTGCTGAAAGAAAAAAGTTTTCTGTGAAAACATGAAACTGGGTTTGAATTGAATCTTGATTTTCAGAATTTCTTTTCATCTCTTGAGAAGTCAGCTGCAGAAGTGTTTTATTAAACCTTGTTTTAAAGAAGATCACATGTTCGATTTGTCTTTAAAAAATATATTTTTCCTGAAGTTATACTCACCACATAAAAAAAATCTTTCTTCTCTTGCAATAATTCCACTTTTGGTGCAGCACTGACACCAGGTACCATGTCATATATTCACACCCATCAAGTGTGTTTTCACTGCCTTGGGTTCATCCCCTGGTCTTCCTTCACAGGTTTTGTCAGCCCTTCCAACCCCTGTTTTGTCACCAGAGGGGATCTGTGCATCTCTGGTTGCACTCAGCAGATTTCTTGTTGTCCCTGTCCTCTCTACTCTCCTGTCCCGAGGGACCTGTGGCTCCTTTGCTGGCCCTGCTCCACACCACTCATCCAGCCACAGAAATAAAAGTCTGCTGGATACTGGCTCCAGGAGGATCTCCCATCTCGTGAAGACCACAAACCTCTATCTCTTATCACCATCCTGCACATTTAGCACCAAAACTCCAAAGCTGGTAGCTTTGTAGGTGGCAAATTGTCCATTTAATTACGGGATTTTAGCTTGCTTTCCCTAGCAGGTCTTTTTCACAGCAGCTGACCTTCAGCGAGTCCTTGAATCATACAATTGCCTTTGTGAGACTACAGCAGGGAACATCCTTATTTTTTTTTTAATTTTCTTCACTGCCTTTCAGTTCAGCAGCAACATCCTTGAGGTGTCCTGTGAAATCCTGACACAGGGAAGCACCAGCCTGTGTTTGCATGCAGGCAGGGGATGGCAACCCAAGTGCACAGTCACTTTGATGTGATTTTTAGGAGCAGGGATTACGTTGCCAGGGCTAACATGCTCTTTTCAGGCTGCTCATATTCCATTAAAGCCAAGCAGAGGGAGGTGGAGGGAATCACTGCTCTGTGCTGTGTCACAGCACTGGGAACAGGGCAGGGGGAGCTGGGCAGGGCAGGGTGTTCTGCTCAGTGGGAAACTTCCTTTAGAGGAAAACACACTCAGGGGTGATGATGTCCTCTGGTCTCATTTTAGATCCCTCTCAATAAATGTTTTCAGTTGGTCAGAATTTTTTCATTTTGACCAAGAAAGGATAAGTTTTTCTGAGTTTAATGCTAAATTTAATTCTTTTCCAATGAAAGCTGTACTGTCCACTAGGGCAACAAGGTTTGCCAAGTGTGAGAGGAGTCCAAATGCTGCAGGGACAGTGCTCGGTAAACAACTGGTGTGAGTGGAGTTGGCAGCAGCTGATAAAGCTCCTGACAGTGAGTGAGCCTTAAGGAAGACAATTTCCAACTTATTTTAAGCTCAGTCCAACTCTAAAAATTCCAGGTTGGGTTCAAATAAAATGTAGGTTTGGTGTCTAAAAGTGCTTTTGGTTTTCTTGCTGTGCCCACACCAAGGAAAATCAGTCCCTCCAGGATCTGGATGTTTTCAGTCCCCCCACCAGGCTGCTCTGCCCTCAGGGCTCCCTCTGTGTGTCAGTGCTGGTTGTATTTCTCAGGAGCTGGGGTTTGACAACAGATCCATCAGTGAAACTGGAGCCTGGTTAAATCACTTCTGTGTTTTGTCCTCCCCAAAGCAGTGCGGCAGAGGAATTTTGCTTTTTCAGGTTTCCAAGTGTCAAGGCAGGATATTGTTGGTGTGCCACTCTCCTATTTGTTATCAACAGCTCCATTTTCTGCCTCAAGTGACCCAGGCTGGCAGGGCACAAAGGCTGGTCTGCCTTTGCTTTACTTTTTAACCACATTTCCAGATTTCCCTTCCTTGCCTCTCCACCAGCTCACTGAATTCTTGTTGATGTGGAACAGGCTTCACAAGACTTGTTTTTCTCTCTGAGCTTTTAAATGTCTCCACTGTCACCTCTTGTTTTGGTTCTCAGACTTACTTCTCTAGGCTATTTCCATGATTTATAGCTGATTGCTGTTGCCACTTTTTTACTGTAACGTCTACTTGCAGATATAAAATCAGGTTTCACATCCACAAAAGATTTCTATTGGAGAAATGAAAACGCTATTGAAATGTAAAACCTGCTGAAATAAATCATAGTGGGGGGGAAGTGATGAAGATATACTGTTTCATTTATATAAATATACTTAACTGAACAGGTGACATTCCAGGGAACTATCAGCAGATGGCAAATCCACCAGCTCAGGGGGAGCAAGCTCTGCTGCTTTAAGAATGAGGTCGCTATTTTTCTCCAGTGCATAAATCTATGGTTTATAGTTACTGCATGACAACCTGCCACTAATTAAATTATAAATGACATGACAAGGAAGAAACACCTTTAAAAATCACTGAATAACTTTTTGGGACACTTTTAGTACGTTCCAGCTATGCTCCACTTTCTGAAGCACAGCGACATCTCCCAGTGTTTGTGTCTAAAGTAAATTGAGCCAGTGAAGGATCTGACACCTCTCCCTTCACGAGAAACTGGGTGAGCTGTGGGAGTCTCTGCCAGCAGCCTGGGCTCATCCCTCCCTGCTCAGAGCTCTGGCCAGAATACCTGCAGCTGATTTAGCAGGCACGGGGAACCTTCTGCAAGTGGGAAAAGAGTTACTGCCCCTCATCATCCTCATGCTGGAGGAGAAACAGCCCTGTGAATAACCAATGGCTGATCCACCAAGGGATGACATTTTAACCACTACACGAGGTTAATAATAACATTTGTGAACGATAATTAGTGGAATAACAAATAAAGCCTCCTCAAATTCCCTAGGCTAAGCCCAGAAGAGTTCCCTGCTGCCAGCCCTCCAGTGAGGCTCATTGCCTGTGGCAGAGATGATCCACACTCCCACCACTTGTGAACCCCTTGCTGTGCTCACCTCCCCAGTGCCCATTTCAGGGAGCTCCGTGTGCTGCCACAGGTGGCCCAGGTTTGTTTTCCAGCTCTGTGTTCCAGGTCATTTGGAGCTCCATGGATGGTGCTGCAGGCAAGAAAACCACATGGCTGTGTCAGCCAGGGGCTCGCTGGGACCCACGTGCCATCCCTGGGTGCCCAGAGAGCCACGTGTCACCCTGCAGATAATTAGCTGATAAAGCAGGTTTATTACCTCCCCTTTTCCACCAGAAAATGACATAAATCATAGCAGATTTTTTCCTTTGATAACTTAATGCTGCAGATGTGAAGTGTTTGGGGATGAATAGGACTCAGTGTTTGTTAATGAGAGTTTAATGTCTTCATCTTCTGCATTAAACTCCAGTTAATTAATATTCATTCAATTAGAAAATGTAAAAAATAAATTATACAAAATCAAGCTTTACACAGGAAGCAAGTGACCTCCTTTCTGCTGTTTTCAGGTGCTAATTAGTTTATCTCCTTTCCTGTGAGGGGGGAGGCACCGAGGCTGCCAGCAGTGAGGGGAGCCTTGCTGTTGGGTGCAGACCTTCTCACCTGGGAGTGCCTTGTTCTGGTCTGCCCTGAGCTGGTGGAGGCCAAAAACTACAGCCAGATGAAACACAATTACAGTTCTTGTGAGTCTGGAAAGCTTTCTGCTCCGTGGAAAGGCTCTCTTTGCTGGATTGTTGGTGTTTTGTGGAGCTGGGTGCTGCTGGGAGAGGAGGATGTGTGCTGAGCTGAGCTGGTGCAAACTGGGAGCTGTACAAAGTCCTGATTCCAGGCTGGTCCTGCCTGCTGGCTTTGGCTGGATCTTCCTCCCTTTTTTGATGTGTTGTTTTTTTTTGTTGGGTTTTTTTTTTTTTTTTCCCTGCTCTGAACAGCCTCTCTAAATTTGGAGTCCTTTAGGAAATGGTGTTCCTTTTGAGTTGAGAGTGTCTCAGCTTAGAGACAAGAAGGAGCCCTCTGGGAGGAAGAGGTGCTCTGACTTCAGCAAGGCTAAGGGCGGAATAAAACAAGCCAGCCTGAGCTGACTTTATGCAAACAGACCACAGGGGTCCTAAATAATCACTATTGGCGGCTTATCTGATGTAACTTTGAAGCTGGCCCTGCTTTGAGTCAGGGGTGGTGCCAGCTGACCCGCAGAGGTCCTTCCAGCTTCAATTACTCCATGGTATCGTGTTTCTTCTGCTTGCCTCTGTCCTGAAGCCACGCTTGTCTTCTGTTGCAGAAATACTGCAAAAGGCAGTGAGAGCCAGCAGAAAACTCAAATTGCACAAAGACCTGCTGTGGATTATTGCACACTGTGCTGGGGTGGGAGGGGAGCAGGGGAACAAAGGTTCTGTGCTGGGATGTGCTTTACAGTGCATCATCCATCACTGTCCTCTTCATCTGCTCCTTTCTAGCAGCCCTGAATAGCAACTTGCATTTAAAATGGGAGGGACAGGCATCTGTGTGAGTAAAGCTCGGTTATATCTTATATTATAAGTTTGTCAAAAGGAGAAAACACCTTTGGATGAGATTAGTGAGGTTTTGGGGACCTGTTTTTGTGCCGTGAAGAGCTGAAAGCAGCACAGAGTATCAGTGACACTGCTTGTGATGGAGGCTACCCCTTGCACAGGAGGAGGGGGTGCTAAAGTGACAAATATTTTAGAACAACTTAAAAAAAGTTGCAACACTACTGACACAGAGACTGTGGGACCCAACTGCCTTACTTAGATGTCTCATCCTGCAGAGAAATGGGATTATTGGTAGTTTGAGTTCCTTATTTGAGTCAGGCCATCACAAAGACATAATGATTTGCAAAGGAGGCACAAATGAACTACAGTGTTACAGCCAGAGGCACCTTGGCAAAAAGGGGAGTATTTCATGGAAGGGAGGTCAACGATGCTGCAAAGGAGAGTTTCCCTCTGCTGCCTGCTCCTGCTGTGGCCCTTCACAACAGAGCACAATGACCACCACAGCTCACTCTGTTGTGAATTCCTGTGAAGGCTCACATCCCACTGCCTTTTTTCCATTCTACTCCTTCTGTGTCTTTCTCTCTCTGCTACACCTCCTCATTGTCTAAAATGTCTTAATCTTCAGAACCTGTGCTTGGTTCCAAGCCAGATTCCTGCTTTCCTTGGCTCATTCCAGCTATCACAATAGTTGGCACCAACTGTTCAAGTTGTGCTTATGGCCCCAATTCAGGATGCTGCTTGTGAGAGATGTTGAGGCACTTATTTGTCTGGTTCAGGCAATGCTGAGAGCCAGGGGCTGCTGTCGTGATTCACTGCAGTGCTTTTTATTCCCTGGTGTCTCTCTGACTTCTTAATTTACTGTGTCTTGCAAGGCTCAAGGGGAGGAGGGAGGCACCCAAGTGTCAGGTTGATAGAATTGGCTGGGTCAGATGATATTCCCTGATCAAAACGCCCCTGTGTGACAAACAACTTCTGTACATCCTTAACCTGTAATGTTTTGGGTCTGTTGGATTGATGAGTTCTGGTTCTGTGTGCTCAAGTGCTCTGCTGGGCTGACCTGCTGGTCTGGAGTCTGAGTGTTACTCATTCCTCTGGACCTGGTGCTCCTGGTAATTAGCCTTGCTCCTGGCTTGGAGATGAGTTCCAGGCACTTGGTGGATTGGCAAGGCTCTAACAAGACTGAACTCATTAGAGGGTTAAAAACCAGAGCACAGCTCCTAAGGTCATTGGATTAGCCTTTGTTGGAATGGTGGGCAAAGGGCAGGATGTTCCTCATCTCTTTTCTTCTGTAACCAGGAAAATTTCATTGTCCATCCATATCCCCACAAAACCCCTGGCTGGGGAGCAGCTAGCAGCCTTTGGGAGATCAGAGACCTTACCCTACATGTTCTGTTTTCCAGGACAGCTTTTCCTCACTGAAGTAATTCCTGCTTGAGTGGAGAGTCACCGAACACATTGTGCCTCTCAGCACCCCAGATCTGCAGGCTGTGCTCCTCCCTAACAATTCAGGTTTTCCTGCCATCTCATGGCAGTGTTCCTTTTCTTCTGTGGTAATTGGGGGAAAAGGCTTTTGTGGGTCTGTCAAAAAAGGACACCAGTCTCAAATTCCCCATCCCACTTCAGAGTCAAGAGGTGTTTATAATTGACAAGATTAATCTCAGCAGATATTTGAGGACTTTGCTGAAGTCTTTCATTTCACTGCTCACTCAGGCTGCTCAGGAAGATTACACTGAGTACTGATGGCTTGGCAAACTGCTCCAGTGGACACTGAGTAAATATTTTAGGAAGCACAGCTGCAAAACACTCCTAATCCAGCCCTTTCAGTGACAAGCCTTACCTAACCAGCCTGGAAACACCAAACCCTTGACCACAAATCCTCCGTGTTATCCTTTTAAGAAGGACTCAATGCATGCTCAGAATTCACAGCAACATACCCTAATCTGCTGGTGGGTTTTATTTGAGCTTCTGGGCAAAATTGGGCAAAATAAGGTCAGAAGATGGGCAAGGACCTGGACATCCACCCCCGGGCTTGGTGTCAGGTTGGGATTAATCCTGGCATGCTGAAGGTGTCTACTTAATTCACTGAAAATATTTGGAGATACCTGTGCAGCTTGTTCTTGCTGGTTACTGGAAATTTATTGAAGAATGACAAGCCTTGATGTTAAAATGAGCAGCATTTTTGCCCAAGAACCATGGAATTTAGAGTAGACCAATTTTGGGGGCTGTTTCAGCATCTGGGTTATAAGTGCAGAAGGGTTCCTGAGAGTGCCACCAAAAGATTTGTCCAAAAGTAAATAATTTCCATATGAAACTTGGAGTGTATTCAAAGCTAAAACTGCTGCTTCTCAGACTCAAAACTTTATATGAGTTCCATATATTTTAAAGGGCTGTACCAGACTCCAGTTAAGGTGTCCCTCCAATCCTTTCCATCTCACAGGTGAGAAGATGAGTTTGAGAGTCTGTCTCTGACATCTGAATCTGAGAGAGCACTGCTGAGTAAAGTGACCAGGCTCCTGCTGTGCCAAGTCTCCAGGGCAGCTCTGCTTATTTCTTTTCACATCTATCACTTCCTCAAGTGCACATACATTAATGATACTGATCATAGCAAGAGGGGGATTGGGGTTTATATTTATCTCTGTTTCCTTGGCTTCTGTCCCGTCTGAAAATTCCTCCAAAAAAAAAAAAATAAAAATAAGAGTTGTGTCTGAAGTGATTATAGCTATCAGAATGGATGTCCCTTTCAAATTCTGACCAGCCCTCAGAGATGGACAGGTCTGTTCTCCTGGCTGAGGCTGATGGGTCACTCATCCCTACAGCGGGAGCTTGCTTTTTTTCCTTGGGTGATGGGGACATTTTCTAAATGGGATTTTATTACAGTGACAGTTCCGAGTGTGAATCACCCCATTTATGTGATATTTCCAGCAGCTCCACCAATTATGGCCACCTTTGCCACGAAGAACAAGGAAATTAAGAGCAGCTAATGGACTGACACAGCTTTGGGTGCCAAGTCAGGAGCTGTGACAAAGCAGATCAGTCCCCGCCTGCCTCTTTTCTTATTTTCCTCACTGTCACATATTTATTGTAATAGTTGAAAGGCAGCATTTAGCTGGCATAGCACTTTCTATTTAAGGTGCTGAACAGGCCATTCCACAGATAAAGGGAAAAGTATGTTTGAGGACAATATTGGGACTGAAATGGAAATTGCCTTAAATTGGGTTGGCAAGCATCCTTATTATTCATTGGGATGATTTAAGTACCTCTTTTAGAAAGGAGAAATAAGTAAAGGTGTTTGCATGGGGGAAAATATTCTAAAACTAAAACTGTCCTCTGCTAAGTCATTAAATAAATTCATGACCCAGCAATGCCTTAGGGAGTTTTCCTTGCCCAGCCTCCAGGCCAGGCAGGCTGCAGGACTCTGGGGCCGTGCTGAGAGCAGGGATCAGCTCCTCCAAGGGCTGTTCAGACTCCTTTGGGAGAATATTTGCTGAATTGAGGGCCTGGTGATGGTTAAGGAGGGGATCCTGCCCTTTGCCTCCACCTCTGTGTGCCCCAAGGGGCAGGGGAGCTGGCTGGTGTAGGATTCCCATGGGGCTGTCCTGTGTGTGTGGAGGACACAGCAGCTTTGCCCAGGAGCTGCTGCTGAGGATTCACTTTTGTGGAGCAATTCATAAGCTTGCACAGGAAGATGCTAAAAATATGAGCAGCCCAGGATGGAGGATCCTGGATTATTAATCCCTCAGCTCACTGCAGGGCTCCCATGGGATGAACATATCCTTTCCCTTTCCAGTCACTGCTGGTGTTTCCATGGTGGTTACTTCAGGATTTTTGTAATACTGGAAAAAAAAAACAACCAAAAACTATTACAGGGGGTGCTGGTTTTCCCATAATCTGGATTGTAGTATTTACCCTGATGAGCCCACAAGAATCCTTGGATAGTATTTGGACTCCTCAACACCAGCATTGCCTGCTTTTATTTATTGTCTAAGGCTCCTAAAGCATTTTTGAGGTGTAGATGCCAGAATTCCACATTGTTCCTTTGAACTGCAATCAGTTTGGAGCTGCAGACTATTGCAGGTGCTGTGGGGTGTTGATTCTGTCCCTGTATTCAGAGCAGAAAATGAGGAACCATGGTATGTAACTGCAAATGAGCAGGGACTGTGCTTATCAGAGTGTAATTACCCTGATCTGTGACCTTGAGGGAGCTGAGCCTCTGATAAGAAGCCCCTGGGAAGGGTACTCTCCTGTCAGACTGAGAACATGCACAGAGATGAGCTGCTGCTCTTATCTCAGTTTCTCCTTTATTTCTTCCTCCATTTTTTCCCCCCCTCCTTATTTCTACAGAAAAAGCTTTGAGAAGTTTTTTTGCCTTTTGAGCTTCCTGGGCTGCAATGTGAAGAAAATCACTTTCACATCCTTTTTTCTGACAGGGCCTCGAATATTTCTGGGTTCCTCCACGATGCCCTGAGGGCAGCCTTGGTGTCCCAGTGTCACCTGTGGTGGCTCTGCTCTGACAAAACATTCTGGCTCAGCTCTTCTGCTGCCCGTGGCCATTAGCTCTGCACCCCCAGCAGCATCTGATGGGCTGGCAGTGAAGGCAAAACTGACACCATGGTTTCCCCTTGGGCATGTGGATCTTCACACTCTGCTGAAAGGCCTTCAGTGGTTTGGTTCACACAAGGGTTAACTGTCCAAAAACTCTCCCTGTCCAAAAACCAGATAAAGCACTTGCACTCCAGGCCATATGACCCAAATTGCCTCGTCAGCTGCCCAGCTCCTCCACAGACACCTCCAGCTGCATCCCACCTCTCCTATATCTCATCATATTTCAAACATTCCCTTCCATCACAAGACACACTTTCTGTCAGTCCCACCAGGAAAAAACTGACTAATGCAGAGCAGAGGCAGTGTCTGTACTTGGCACATAGTGTGGTACCTGTGGAGGGCAAAACATTTGGTGCAAAGGAGCAGTGTCCATGTTTCAATCATTTAAAGGGAATTATTTTAGGCTGCCTCTGGTCTGGTCCCAAATCCTGACTATTATCAGTGAATTAGGAGTGTGTTTTATCCAGAAGCAGTTCAGTTTCTGAGCACTGAGTGTGCTTTGCCATGTGAACTGAAGTGCAATAAAGAGGAAGTTTTGATACTCAAAACATGCACTCTTGGTCTTAAAATGCTGCTGTAGGTGCACACACACAAAAGCAAGGTGAAATTGCCTGAACCTGCACAGCAAATTTTGGCAGGGCTCTGAAGAGCAGCCTGGTCTGCTTCTCTTCTCTCTCAGCTGGGAGATAATGCTCAGTGCACCCTCAGAATGGACAGAATTCATGGTTCACTTATGTTCCTTCCAATTAGGTCAAAAATAACCATATATCTGCTGGGCCTAAACAAAATTAACTGTAGAGTGTAGAGCCATGTGGAGAGCTAGAGAGGAGTTAGGAAAAGCAGTTGGGGGTTTCATATAAATAAAAACTTGTGCCATATCAAGAGGAAATAGAAAATCTTCTATTGCAGCTTTTGCTGGGGATGTTTTTGTAAGCATGTGTCAGATGAGTACTTTTTAACTTGTGTCTGGAAATTGTTCATTATAAAAAAAAGTGTATGGAAAGGACCTGTGACAGACCCAGATACCTCTGAATTTGAGGAAAAGTCAAGTCCATAGTTTTGGTTTTGAAATGAGAGTATGTGGATGGGATCCTGGATCTTCCCATCAGTGCAACATATGGTGTTGCCCACAAAAAAAAAAAAAAAAAGCAGCTCAACATACTGGAAAAAGAATTAGCAAGTATATCACAAGAAGCTGTGCAGAAGTGCTTTGTGTGTGTATTTATTTTAGCATCTCTGCCTAGGTGGAAACCACATGGGCGCAATTCAGTTTCCAATAACCAGGTCTGCTACCCATCTATAAACCCACAAAGCCTGGGTACAGATGTACCCTGCTCTCAGGGGCTGGCTGCAGCGGCAGGAAGCAGATGTGCTCCTCACAGGCCTCCTTTGTTATTTAAATATCCAAAGCAAACGTGTTACTGCCCTGACACGGTTATTTCACTCTGTGCTCTTGCTTCTCTAAAATGCCAATAACTCTGTGCTGTTGCTTCCCTAAAATGCTGTGGCCTCCATCATTGGGATCATTTCCAGCAGAATAATTTGATATCCCATTGGAGCAGTTCAACAAGGGATATTCTGAGAAAGGAGGGGATAGGATTTTATTTTTTCTTACCTTTATGCCCTCATCTACCTGCCTTCAGTTGCACTTGAGTGTCTCTACCTCCCAAATGCTAACAGTGATTAGTTCCAGAAATCCACCCAGTTACAGAGAACTTCTGGAAAGTTGAAATTGGACTTTTTCCTAGGAAATTGTGTTGCCTGTATTTAGGGCCCTCAGCTAAGGGCCCTTTCTTTCTGTGGACTGGTGCTCATAGGAACAAGCTCACAGCTGCTTCTTTGAGCGTTATTTATCAATTTCAAGAGGTTCTCTTATTTGGGGGCCTTTGACAACATCTGTCCTTTCTCTGGGTCTGCCTGCAGAGCTTTGGGGATGGAGTCCTAGCAAGCCAACCCACACCCTGAGCGTGCTGAGCCTCTGCCACGCTGAGAACTTTCCTGAAGAGTTGTGCTGGCTGCTCCCGGCCCCAGTGTCAGCAACACAGACTGACAGCGTCCTGCTAAACCTCAAACCAAAACTGCAACTTTCATTTTGCTGCTAATTGTTTGGAATTCTTTGAACTCACGTCTGCGGATGGCACTTAAATCTGCCTCTGCCTGGTACACCTCATAAACAGATGGAGTGTTTGTTGACGTTTCTGTGACAGCTTGAAAACTTGTTTCCTACCTCTGAGCTGAGCCCTTTCTGCCTTGTCCTCCATCTGCCATCTCATTTTAAAACTAGCAGAACAACTCGAGTGAAGCAATTCCGACTTTTTCCATCTGTGCACAGTTAATTAAGAGGGTAATGAGAGCTCCGAATGAACAAGCCCTGCATTAATTCAAGATATGATTAAGGGAAACATCCAAAAATGAAAAATATATATGTGCCTACATACATACATTTTTTTAAAAGCCTTGAGTCCCTTTTGTCTGTCCCTGTACTTGCCAGCATTATGGTTAGGGATGATTAAAAAATAGGAAGGATGACTATGGAAAACTGAGTCTGTATTCTGGACATGAAATCTGTGTATAAGCATCTCGAAGGTGTAGAGATGGTTATAACTTCAATATGCATGAAGATGGGGCTTGATAGTGGGAGAAGAAAATGCTGTTTGCTTTTTGGGGGGTTACAAAGGTGAGTTACAGCACCACAGGCATGGAGAGATTCACAACCCAAGGAGCTGCCCCAGCTGAAAACATATGGTTCTCTGTGATATTTGCTTTTGTGGCCATCCCTGCGTGCTCTCAGCCAGGCAATATGTGACTGCAGGAACGTACCTTGGGAAATTCTGCAACAAGCCAACACTGTCTCAGCAGTCACTGAATCAGTAATTCCAGCCTAGGCTGGAAAAAGAGGGACTATTGCCTGGTTTTGCTCTGGTCAGACTAAGGACACAACAAGAAGCTCAGCTGGAAACCCTGGAGAATGAATTGGACAGGGAGAGAGGCAAAGTTTGGTCCTGCAAAGTTTAAACTGGGGAGGAGATCAGCAGCTGGGGAAGGACAGGGCTGGGATAAAGGAGAGGCAAAAGAGAGGAGCATGAAGACCTTGGAAGGAGAAAGAGGAGGAGGCTGCAGAGCAAAGCAGCAGCTCTTCCCTCTTTACCTTGTGCCTCCCTCCAGGTTTACAGCTCACATTTTGCTTTACTGGGGCGGAAAAATGAGTGGCACTGAAGAGGCTGAGTGAATTCTTGTTTGGGTTTTTTTCCCCCCTTCCTGGTTTCTTGCAGCAGCAGGAAACACAGAAAATATTTCTAAACAAAGCTTGAAATTGGCTGTTTGCATTTTGCCTGTGAAATTTCCTGTGGCTCACAAATTGGACTCTCATCCCCGCGCTGCCAGGGAAGGCAGACACATTAGCAGAGCTCAGTAGAGCTCTTGGCTGCATCCACCAGAAAGGGGCTGGGATTCACCTGCTGAAGGCTTTATCAATTAAAAAAAATCCTTTTTCTGGCTGCTGGTGGTGGCTGGTGAAGCCTGTTGCCTGTCAGATGCACTGAGAATAACCCTTTCCAGCCCAGCCCGGGTGCTGTTTGCCAAGGGGGGGTGGCAGGCTGGGGAAGCTCATGGCATTTGCTCAGGGATCCCAAGGAGATTGCTGCAGTGAGGTGTCCCACAGCACAGCACTGCTCAGGCTGGGAGGGGAGCCCTCAAAATATCTATCCTCTGATTTCTAAATGATTTCCAAAGCCCTGTAGGAAATGGGGCTGGAAAGGAAATCAAGATATAATCCCCTGCCCCAAAGGAACATCAAAATTGTCACTTCTGTCAAGCATTTGTCTAATCTGTACTCAGAACCTCCCCGGGTAGGGATTTCACACCCTCCCTGGGCTATCTTTTCTGCAGTTTAACTACCCTTGCTGTTAGAAAGTTTATCTTAATATCTGGTCTGGATCTCCCTGGCTGTAATTTAAGCTCATTATTCCTTGTTCTACCTGACATGGAGACCTAATTTATTCTCCTTTCTGCACAACTTCCTGAGAGCAGGTGTGTCCCCAAGGATGTGTGTGGAGCTCAGCCTGCCAGGGGGAACAGGGACACAAACACTCGTTCTGAAAGGCACCAGTGACACATTTGTGTGCCAGGACTCCCCTTGTCCCTCCAGGTGTCCACAGGTGTGCCCCAACCCCAGACTGGGCTGGGTTTTGGGTTATTTTGGTGCCGTTGGTTGGGACAGTGGAAACCTGAATGGAGAAGGGAATTGCTCATGGAACTGGGGTATCATCAACCTGATGTTCAAACTGTGGGTGGGTTAATACCCTCACAGCATCTGAACAACAAAATGGACAAGAAGATTTTCCTATAATCTGAAGAAAATTAAATTCTTTCCCAAGATGGCAATGTGATGGAAGCTTCCATTATAAATAATAAATAAATAGAATTCCCCACCTTTTTGCCAGCTAAGTCTGAAACTCCTTGAAATAAGGGCTAGTAATGGAAGTGCTGACAGTATCTTAACTAAAGTAGCGTGAAAGGAGTGATATAATAGTTTATTTCAGGTAATGCCATGGTGATTTTTAATTTACATAATGTCAAAAATGCAATATGTGAACTTTCTGAAAGCAAAAAAGTGGTGATAAAAACATCTATTTATTCCTTCTGCCTCCTTGCAGGAATGAGAGAAAGAACAAAGCCACAAGGAAAAACCTCAAGGCCATGGTATTTACACGAGGCAAAGCTACACACAATGTACCCTGGGAGCGTTTGAAAGAGAAGCTGACCCCGTGTAGTTGCTCTTGTCTCAAATCATTTGCCAGTTTAATAGCTTACCATTTGCAAAATGATGTTTAGATTATTTTCCCTTCCTAGCATTAAATATAACTGGTGCACGGTGAATGTGAGTGGGCTGTGGAGGACTCCCAGGTCCCAAAGTCAATGCTCCTGCCAGTTCAGTGTGCCCTGCCTGGGGCTGCACAAGGTGTGTCCCCAATGGAGGGGCTGCAGTTTGGGGGTTTAGAGGTTTGGGGGATTTTTAGGCAATGAGGCAGCTTTCTGGTGGGGTTTTTGAGAATTAGTGGTCCTCATTCCTGGAACAAGACATCTCAGGGGTGTCCTGCAGCCCCCAGCAGTGCACTGGGGTGAGCTCAGGGTCCAGAGCTGCTCTGGGTGCTCCTGGACAGGTTTTCCCTGCTCATGGGAGGACCCAGGATTTGCCCTGGGGTCTCAGCCAAGCCAAGTGGGGCTCTGTCACCAAATAAAGAGCTTGACTTTAAGGTAACAGAAAAATATCAGAAGGTTTTTATTTACAATTTACTTAGCCTTTTTATAACATGCTGTGCTAAGAAAGCAAATGATTGGTCTGTAAAATGGACACCTCTCTCTGTTGGTTAAATAATAGAAACAACACCTGGGAGAGGGTGGTTATGAGAAACTTAGAAATGTTATGGTTATTCACATGGATTTGTCCTTGAAGGAAGAACTCCCAAGAATTCTTCCCATGAAAAGGAAATCAGCTGCTGACAGGCTGAAAAACCTTACAGAACTCAGAAATATGAAGCTCACAGGGCTCAGTCCTGAGGTCTTTTCCAATTAAATGATTCTGTGTCATGTGCTAGTGCTGAGGGTGTGTCAAGGGGCCACTTGTTCTGCTCCCTTGAGCCAGGGGCTCTTTGGAGGACCCTAATCCCTAATCACAGACTGAGATGCTCCTGGAAGCTTGCAATAATCTGTTGCCCCCCTCAAATTCTGAAATAACTCTACTGGAGTTATATAGAGGTGTCTGTGAGGAGAAAAGGATCCACCTGCTCCTTCCCAAAGAAAATAAACAGCAGATCTGTCAGACAATTACTGTTCAAAGAGAGTCCAGTGTCCTCCAGAGGAGCTGTTAAACCAGCATTTTAGCAAACTTGCAGTTAGCTATAACCAGTCCAGTAAAATTCCAGTTTGGAGGAGGTGATATTGAACCAGTCAGAGAATCTTCTGGAACTGGAGGTAACTTCTGTGGTCACCTCTTTTAGCAGAGCCCCATCAGACACTGCTTGCTTGTAGATTAATTTATTAATTCTCTTTAGGAAATAGGGCTTAGAGAACATTGTGGCAAATGTCTTTACATAGATTGTCTTTACAAACCCCAGAAGGTGAGGAAATGCAGCTGATGTGGGTCGCTGGCAGCCCACAGGAACATTGCAGAGACTTCAGCTGGTACCAACTTCTCCAAACAGAATTTTAGGAGATTTTCAACATGTCCAGTCCTTGTCCTCTCCCTCCACACAAAGGCTAAACTCCAGTCTGAGTGATTTACACGGCCCAGTGTGGCACAATAGAGCTTGCAGCCCCTAAAGCAGCCTAGTGTGACAAAAAATTCTGAGAGAAGTTAATAGAAATCCTGCAACACGAAACAATTCACAGAGGAAGAGAATCCCTTGTGACAATATTATACTTCTAATATCATTCATAAAAATAAAACAAATAAAATTCAATTGAAAGGTCCAGGATACCATAAAATATGAGTTTAGTTAGAGACAGTTAAAAGGAAAATTTGTTTTAAATATGTGTAATCACCTTGAAGCCTCACACATTTACAGTTTTAATCTAGCACATTAGTGAGATTAGTACATGGGGGTTTTGCAATTAAACTGCATATTTTATCACTTCTTCTACTTTCATGCTATATAAACTTTCAGGAAATTACAGGCCTATAAATATTGCCAGAGCCCTTCCTCTGTGGGAGACAGAAGAACAGAGAGACAGAAGCAGCGTGGGCGGCTGGTTCCTTTCCCCCTAATTGTGCCCTTAGTCAATAAACCCAAAACTTTGTAGAGCAAGTTGTAGGATTAGGATACACACCCAGGGAAGCTCAGAGATACCGTGGAGAGCTCTGTGCCTGCAGCCTCCAGAGCTTTCCAAAAACTGTGCAGGACGAGCCTCCTGTTTGAAGGAGAGGAAGGGAAGCTGGCAGAAGTGGAATCAGCAGTTTCCCAATGGAAATCTGGCTAAATCCTCTCCAGTGGAGTCAGGCCTGAGGTGTGGCTGCCTGAGGAAGGAGAGCTTGCTGCTTCTCAGCCCTTGTATTTGCTGTGTGTGAAGATGTTCCTCCCCTTCCTGTCCGTGCCTTCACATGGTGTTTCTCCCTCTGCTCCTGTGCTGGGCACCTCTTTATCCAGATGTATTTCCTGTTCCCACATTTTGCACTGCCTGAGGGCTTTCTGCCTCCCTCAGGCATCCATTCCTCCTCACTCCTTGCTTTAAATCTGAGGTGAATCTTTGTGCTGCCTGTGCAGTGACTCCCAAGCCTGCTGTTGGCTTTGGCCTTCGAGGAAGCTTTGCCTTGGTCACATCAGCTGCTGCTCAGCTCTTCCTGCTTGCACCACAGAGCAGGGGAAGGTTTCCCATTTTGCATCAGAAACCAAAGTTTCAGAGGATGAAGGAGCCCAGGCACCTCCCAAAACAAACCATTTTCTGGTCCTTGACTCTCAGGGCTGTGCCTGAGCACACCTGTCTGTGTGACAGAGGAGAGCAGCCCTGAAACTCCTCCACTGTGCTGACCTGAGGCTTCTGAACTCCAGACACAGAGCCAGAGTTGCCTTTCTCCTCACCCAAAGTGCTTTCAGGCATGTCAGGGGGCTGGAGCAGTTCTGCCAAGTCACGTGCTGGGAAAAGGCAGATAATGCTCTCAGCAGAAAGGGATGCAAAGAAAAGGGCAGATGCCAGAGATCGCCAGAGATCAAGGTACCTCTGTTGTAGGAAAACAAATCAGGGCTGAGCTTCAGGCAAGGTTTGAGTAGCTTTAGAGCCAGCCTGGATCTGATCCACTCAATCCAGTGCTGTTGATGCCTCCAGCATCATAAACTCTTTTCCTTAAATGTCACTTTGGAAGGTGAACAGATGGGAAGAGGAGCTAGAAATACATAATCATGTTAGATTTCTTTTATGAAAATTTCTCTTTTTTGGAGGAAAGAAAGAAAGTTCTTCCTTGCAAGCCCTTATCTGCCTTGCATCCTCTTCTTCCCATTCCTTTCAAACCAGCAGAGTCCTGATCTGATGCACAGAAGCAGATTTTTGTCAATTGGAGCCAAGAGCTGAAAGAAGGAGCCAGCTCAGGGAGTGCTGGGCATTTCACTGGGACACCAGGAATGTTTCACCAGGCTCAGGCAGCTGAGCTGGAGCTCCAGGTCTGCTCCTGAGTGGAACCTCTGAGGCTGACCCAGCAGTAGCCAGGCTTTGTGTGTGGCTGAATCAGCATCCTGGGAGCGAGAAAGCACCAGGAACTGGAGGCAGAGGATTCCTCCATGAGCCAAGCAAGATCTGCTGCAGCATCTCCAGCCCTGTGCAGAAATCTCTCTGTGCCCTTGTGTGAGTAGCCAGGAGGTGGCTGCTCCAAGGCTCTCCAAGGCAGTGGGTGATGAGTCTGCAGATTTTAGGGGAAGATGGGCAGAGCACAGGGATTCCTGCTCCCACACGAGGCAGTGACCAAATTCCTACATCTTATTGACCTCCACCTGAGCACCTTATCAACAACTGGCAATTTCTTTGGGCTGCTAATGCTTCAACAAACCCATAGCCTGAAGGAGGAGTGTCTCGAAAACTGCTAAGCACAATTTCAGAGCAGCCCATGCTCCATGCAAACAGCTCTTGCGCCCCTTGCAGGGCTCCCTGTGGCCCTGACACCAGCCCCACCTGCTGAATTTGGGGAAAAGAGGCTAAGACAGGGAAAACAGCGAAGAATAAAGCACAGACCATCACTCCAGGGCCATGCCCTGGCTCTGCCTTTGCACCACGGTTGCTCTGCTGCAGCAAGATTTGCTGCACAGGTGCCTGCCCACCCCCTGGGCCGGGCACCACCACCTCCTCACCCCCCAGCCACGGGGCCCTGCCTGCAGAGAGATCTGCAAAGCCTTGGAACCAGGGAGGAGCAAGAGTCTCTGAGCTCCCCCCTCCTGCGGGGCCGCCTTGCACGCAGCCACTGCAAAGAGAGGTGAAGGTGCACCAGGGAGAGGCAAGAGCCACGTCCCCAGGTGGGTTTTAGGTGTTTATTTCCTCTGGGGCAAAGGCAGTCTTGTGTCCCAGTCACCAGGTAGCACTGCAGAGCACTGGCAGCCCTGTGGGACACCAGTGAAGCTGGGGTTGTTTATTTCCCTTCTCCTTCGTGTCCATCAATGGCTGGACACACCAAAGGAGCTGCTGGGACAGCAAATTTCCAGCTTTCTACTCAAATATATAACAAACCCTCCCACACCATCACAGCTTTATCTTCTTGTGATTCCTGGGCCCCACAGATCCACCAACTCGTGTCATTGAAGGGGAGGGAATTGGAGAGGGGAATAAATAAATAATGCAGTGCATAAAGTCCAGTGTCAGTTTGAACAGCACTCTCCTGTCCCACAAACCTGCCTGTGCTCAGAAAGGCTGGGTTTGTGGTTGGGGTGGAAGGTTGGTGCCTTGTTTCTCATCTCTACTGATATGTGTCTCCAGAGAAATGAGTAAAACCTTACAGATGAACATGTCATAGAAGCAAGAACATATGCTGCACATGCATTTAAATAGCATTTATCTTACTTTTCACTGACGCAGTGGTGAAATATGTTCTCTTTGCTTTCAAATTTTAGGGACAAACAGATGGCAGAAAGCTTAGTTTTGGGTATTATGTCCATCAAAATAACCTGTATTGCAAGCACCTCTTACTATAATTGGGGATTTTAGCTGCAGCAGAATCTGGACTCCAGGAAAAATCCTTTGCAGAAGTAGTAAGTCAAAAAAAGGGCTGAATGCTGTCCTAAATATATTTTTTTTTTCTGAAGTACACAGTCTTGCAATGCTATAATTAGAAATACACTCACTTTTTTTGTTCTTGCTTATAAGGATAGAGTAAAGGCCAAAGAACACAGTTCCTTCTCTGACTCCTACCTCTCCCCCTCCCAAAATGCTCCAGTGAACCCCCAAATGCATTCAGTCCTCACTGTAGGAACCCATGAAAAAAAAAGAAGTTGCCAAAGATCTTTCATCAAAAAGAAAAGCTCTACAGGCCCAAGAATCTCTCACCTATTTTATCACTGTTTGGATACCCCCAAAAACTCTAAAATTCCTGATGTAAAACGAGGTTGGAGGGAAGTTCTGCCCCAGGCACCTGCTCTGAGTGACTCCTGTTGTACCAGACCTGGGGGAAAGGAGGGGCTCTGGCACGTCGTGGAAAGCTGCAAAGCAAACCCAAGCCTTTGCTTGAAGCACTGCAAAAAGGCAGAACTTGGCCCTGGAATTCAGTGAGATCCTGTAAAATGTGCACATCCAGCACAGAGGGAACCTTGTCTGCCAGGGAGGGAATGATTCTGTACCGTAGGCATGTGAGTGTTCCCATTATGGATCTAATATATATAGACAGGCAAATGCTGAAACGTTCCAAAGCTGTCTTACTCAATTTTTAGAGGATTTTGTTTGGGGGTTTTATTTCCCTCTGTTATTTTTTTTTAATCTGTCTTTTTTTCTTTTTTTNTTTTTTTGTGTTTTTTTTGTTTTTTTTTCTAGTGTAGTATTTTTTGTCGTGGCTTTGGTTTTGATTTTGGCTTTGATGTGCCTGTTCTGCTCCTCAGCACTTTCCCTGGTTCAGTGCCTCAGTTTCTAATCTCTAGGTCGGTGTGTGTTTTGCATGAATTTAATACCTGGTCAGCATTATCCTGCGTCCTGGAGGACTCTCTCTTACTTTGCCATTTCATCCTTGCAGAGCAGATCCAGGTTAGTTAATTGTGCACAGGGAAATCATCCAGCAATGTTTAGGGACTTAAACAAAATTGAGAGGGAAATGAATAATCCCCAGCACCTTGTTGGAAGGGTGCCCAACACAGCAACAACATTTTAAAAGTCACTGTTTGCCAGAAATGGATGCAGAGTGGCAACAGGAGTTTGGTCTTTCCTCTGTGTGCTTGGGAAAAGAAATATCTGCCTCAAGGGTGATGAAAAATTATTATGGGAAATATACTTGGACACAGCCCTCATTTTTAGGGATGTCAAGCATTTTAGTCCCAAATTTACCATGTACAATCCCTGTCCTTCCTCTTCTTTTTCCTTACGGATTGTTCACCTCTGAATTTAGAAAACAAAATCATAAAAACACAAGTGATGGAAAGAATTGCCTGCACACAGAGAGGGAATCAAACCATATTTTTGTACCCACGTAAATAATTCTTTCATATAATGCAGACTGTGTCTCACATTTGGGCCCTGTCAGCCTGAAAGCTATCATTCTGTTTTTATTTATCTCCATACACTGAAGATTGTGTTTGTTTAAATTAAAGCTGGGATCTCCAAGACCAATAAAATGTTTAAACATAAGCATGGTTACAAATTGTCTGGTGTGTATTTACCAGGGCCCCCTGCTGTGTGATACAGAGTCACTTAATTGTGCTTGTTTGCATCATCTCTTCCATAACACTCACAGCATTTTATCCGTGGAGCAGGAACCCATGGTTTGGCATAAGGAGGAGATTATTTGTCTGTCTGTGCTGCAGTGGGTTAAAAGAAAAAAGCTGGGTTAGATTTTTTTTGTCCCCCATTTTCTTTTCAAAGGAAACGTTTATTCAACATTTTTTTTGCAAATTAATACTGCAGATGTTTTGGAAGGGATTTTCTTTTTCCTGAAACAAAATGGGGAATGGTCAGTTCTTATTATAAAGGGGAAAAAAACATCACTTTTCATCCATTTCTGCCCACTGTGGTTCTGACACTGAGTAGCTGCTCTAAGCTCTGCTGTAGTTCACAAGGGCCCACTGTAACTCTGTCCTGTGCCACAGAAATCATACTCATTCCCATTTTTTTGAGAAAAGAACACTGGAAACAGGCATTTTCTCTGCCTGTAAGTGCAACTGTTGCTGTGTTTTTAATCTCTCTCCATCCAGTCTTTGGGCTAAACAGAATTTTGTCTGAATACTTTTGGGCAGGTTTTGCAAGAAGCACAAATTATTTTGTTTTGTGTGAGTGAAGCGTGGGATGCAGTGGAAACGCCCCTATCAAAAGTTCAGGGGTGAAACGTGCCTGTCTAAGAGCTGATGAAAACATTTCCCTACTGGCAAAGCAGATTTTAAATATAAAGAAAGTGATTCCTTTAAAGAATTCTTATCACTTTCCTAACTTAAGGCATCTCTAAAGCCCTTCCCCTTAACCATTCCAGCTGCATCACTTCGACATATCAAGGTTATCTATAATTTCTTCATTTCCTTCCAGAAGGGCTCCTACCTACACACTACATCATGCATATTTTATTACCACCTTAACATATTTATAAAATATTGATCATTCCTTCTAAATAGTTTGCAAATGAAGCCATGTGACGTGGCGTTCCCCTCAATTAGCAGCAGGTTCACTGTTTACTGAAGTGACCCCATGCTCAGAGCTGGTTCTGAAACTGAACCTGTTAAATAAGCTTTTGCCTATTCTCAGTTCTTGTGCCAATTTTTGCCTCCAGTTATATTCAGTGTTCACACTGAGGAATTTTTCTTTTTTTTTTTTTTTTTCCCATTCTGTGAAGTTGCTCTCAAATTACACTGCACTAACTGGGGACAGAATGGGGTTAGTGGATCTACTCTGTTTGTTTTTCTGCAACAGCAGAGTGAAAGGTAGATTTACCTGAGACCTGCAGTACCTGTGAGCAGTGCTGGGCTGCTCTGGATTTGTTCTGGAGAAAAAGAAAAGATACAGCAAGGTTAGTCCCCACTGACACCAAGCAGAGCTGAGTTTTAAATTGAGCACCCAGTGTGCAAATTAACACCTGGAATTAATTTAGCGTGCCACTTGCTAATGGGAAAATAGAAATCCTGGTTTATAAAACAGAGAAACACACAATTCAGGGCGAAGAATAAATGATAGGGAGTGCTTGTTGAAAGGCTCAGCAGCAACCTCCTTCATAAGGCAAGTTTGTTGTTAAATTTAATGGGCTATAGGTGTTGATTGGTAGAGTCGTAAAATGAACTGTTAATTTGCTATTCCAAGAGTGGAGAATCTATATTATGCAAATTGCTTTTAAAACTAGTCTGTTCCCAGCACAAATAGAGCAAGGTGACGTGGCCCTCTCTGCACCAGTGTTTTAGGGCTCTTCCCCACTGCCATCCCTGGTAAATCTCCCTGCTCTGGAGTGCCTGGGGCTTCGATTGCCTCTGATCTGCACTGGCAGCTCACAGAGGGGCTCCCTTCTGTCACCTGTGTTGGAGCACCCACCTGAGTGAGAGTTCAAGGCCAAAAAAGAGGCAGTGACATGATGCAGGCCAGCGTGTTGTGAGCCTCACAAAGGGGTGTCAAGCTTTGAGGGTTAACTAGCAATATTTTAGAAATGGCTTAAGAATAATTAATTAGCGAGATGGCTGATTGGGTGT
>VZUA01096746.1:36329-50277 GCA_013401035.1 Horornis vulcanius | reverse complement strand
GCTCTCTGGAAAATCCCAGAGGTGGTGTTGAAATTACTGAACTCCCCCAAAGGCAGGATGAGCAGAGATCCTGGGATCTGCACAACAGCAGCTCTGCCTCGCTCCAACACACCAGGCACCTTCCCCACATCTGGGGCTTAGGGGAGGAGAGGAATAAGGAAATCTTCCCCTTTAGCTTTTTCCCCCTTGAAACCTGAGCTGATTTTTAAATGTACATTCATGTTTTCCCTCCTTTTCCTCTCCACCTCCTGTTCCCGAGGGCATAGGTATTAGCATAGGGACAGCTGCTGAAACCCACGCTGCCCTGACCTAGGGAAACATTTTGATGTGGGAGGGTCAGGATCCATAACCCCTGTGCTGATATCCACCCTCAGAGGCTGCTGCACTTTTTTAAGCCCCTCTGTGTGGAAGGCAGCACCTGATCCCTGGATAAGGCTTACAAAAGGCTGTAATTCTGTTTGTGCATCTCTGCTTTCCATAACCTTGCAGCTCCTGCTGTCTCATTTCTCTGTGCTGGGAAGGGATGGGAGGTGTTCCTAGGTGAGCCTGGAGACAGCACTGTACCTCTGGGGTACCTGGGTAAAATATCCACAGGCAGATATGGTTTTTCAATACAAAAATATAGAGAGAGCACACACACCTGTGTCTTTTAATAGATACACATATCTTCCCCTGACAAGGTGTTTAAGTTTTTACATAACAAGTCAGCAATATGAACATTAAGATATACTATAATTCAGGCTATTAGAAAGGCTGACTGGGACATTTCCACCCCTGCTGAGGACTGCAAGGCTGCCTGATGGTGTTTTTAGCAACTGAGAGAGGCACCTCATGGTCCTTTCTTTCCAAACTGTCTCAGGATCTCTTCCTGCTCACAGGGGCGCAGCCAGGCTGGAGGAGCCTCCCATCACACCCTGCAGACATTACTCAATACTTGCCCTCTGAAAGCTCCTACAGGTTAAGTCTTTCCGATGCCAGGAATTCTCAGCTGAACATCAACACAGCAAAAACCACGTACTCCTCATCCCCGCGGTGAACTCGGGCAGATTTGTTGTTGGTTGCTAAAGGCAACTCCTTCTGATTGATGGTTTCCAGGAACTTTCCACCAGCAGGGTGGGGCCGGAGCTACCGTCTTTGCAGGGCTCTGCAGACAGGCAGAGGCTATAGGAGAAAAAAAGGGAAACTGGAAGAACATAAAGATACCAGAAGTCGTTCAGACTTCTGCCTGTGAGTGACTTGTATCCACAGCAGCAGCAGCAAAGACTCTCTGTGGGAGTTTGTAAGTGATACCAGTTGCCCACTGTATAAAATAAAGTAAAAACAAAACAAGACAGAAAGTTCGTAAAACTCTTTCAGATCCATCCACATTAAACTCCCTGCTCACTTTCTCATACTAAAGTCATCTTGGTGAGACAAAACTATTTTTAAATATTTATCAGAAGAAAAGGGAAACGGTCTGAAAAAGATTTGCACAAAACCTGTTTATCAGTCCCGGGCGTGCGAGCCAATCTATCAGCCCTGCCGTGACTCTGGGAGCAGTTTCCTCTGCCTGGCTCATATACTTCAGAAGATATGGAAGCATTTCTGTGCACACTTGAAACGTTGTTCTCCAGATTTATTCTTCAAGTATTTTTCTCTAACATGCTTATTTGTCTCTTTTAAAGCCTGCTTTACATTACGTAGTCTCTTTGTGTTCCCTGCAGATGAAAAGCACATGCATTTCCACTCCTCCCTCATTATAATGCTGCTTTCTGAAGAAAAGCATCTCATGTGTTTTAAAAAAACATTCCTATAACAAAGTTTTTAAAAACCTGTTGATGACTCATTGCTAAATAANTTTGCCTTATACCCATTTTGTCCTAGATCTTTCTGCCAAAACGGTGCAAACCCCTTCTTGCAGGTAGGACTGAGAGCTCTATTGTTAAGATTGTTCAAATACATTTACCAAACATTAGATATTTTAACTACAATTTCCATGCTGAACACTTACCTGAACCTGAACTACATGGGAAGATCTTAGCCAGAAGTTTCTCTTATCTCTAAGACCAGGGCTAGGCTGTATTTTGCCTTGTCAAAATACTCTGGTAATCTTTTTCAGAGAGGGTTTAACGCCCTTAGCCTTTGGAAAAGGAACATGAAATTTGCCTTTGTGAAAAATTGCCCCAATTTAATGACATTAGGAAGCTCTGAAAATCTGCAGGTGCCATTTGGCCAGACCCAGAGACCACACCACTCTGACCTGCTGAGTTTGTGGAAGGGTTCTGGGATAAGAGAATGGGAAGGTCCCTGCCTGGCTCCTTCTCCTGACTGGGTTGTCTCAGCCCTCTCAGTGTCACTTCTCTCTCTTATGAGGCCCCTTCACACACTCACTAATCTCACAGAAAGGGACTGGATGAGCTCTGTGCCAGCACTCAGAAGTAGGTTTGAGGGATAGAAGGCAGGGGGTTGGAAAAAGAAGATTTTTAAAGTCCCTTCCAACACAAACCATTCTATGATTCTATGATTCCTGCTCCTCTAGCCTATGGATGGGGCACCAAAGCAAACAGCAAGCCCTCCTTCCCCCTGCTCTCCCAAGATTTCTCTCCTCCTGAACCACATGAAGAAGGAAGCTACAGAACTGTACAGCAGCTTGAGGAGCAAGATAAGGAACAAGAAAAGCAGATTAGCTTGTGAGACAATACCTGAGGCAGAGAATGGAGACTTGAGGTTTACAGAGGTCACCTGGGGTGGGGAGAGGGAAGCATGGAGGTCAGGATGTGGCCCCTGGGACCTCCCTGTGGTTTGCAAAATCCACCCAAGGTGATGGGAGAACCCACAGACACTTGGCTGAATGACATCCCAAGAATGAAAAGGGGAAGCTGGATGCTTCCAGCAAGCAGGCAGAAATAAGGAGGCAGAAAACTGGTGCCCAGAATACATCCCTCTCTGGAGTCTTGAGAGGAAATCAGGAGTCCACTGCTTTTCTACTGTCAGCAAATACCTGCTCCAAAGTGCATCCAGCCTCGCCAGTGGCAAGTTCACAGTCATTATTGGCATTCCATAAGCCCAAAGAGCAGAATTGCTTCAGCAGGAGAGGGGGTCACTCTCCTGCTGCTGATGTTCTGTTAGCAAGACTTGGAAGGGCAGAGGAGATGTTAATCCAGTGTAAAAATAGGTACTTGAAACTCAGAAAATCCTGTTCTCAATATAGACAATCTTGCTTCGTGTTCCTTATGCATATCACAAGGGTCACCAGAGTAATGGCTTTTTATTTCTGTCCTTGTGACCCTCAGCACACAGACAATGGGTGTGCAACAGGGACCTGTTTGGTCAGGTTTATTTAATGAGGCCATTGCTTTTCTACAGCAAAAAAAAAAGTACAAGGTCATGGAAGTAAAGACATGTTCAGAGTGACTCAGAGAACAAGGGACCAGATAAAGGTTTCAGTGACCGTATAGCTTTTCCTGGCACTTGAAAAAATTCTCTTTTCAGAGCAGAAATGATCCTTTATAATGTTAATACTCAGTCACACCGTTATCCCATACCACCCTATAAGCAATACCCAAAGGTTTGAAAGCAAATTGGACCCCAAATCTGCCACGTTGGCTGCATGCTCCCAAGATTTCCCGTCATTTAGCAGCCATGAAAGGCTGTTTGAACTAAGCCATGGGACCAGCCACTGAAACAAATGAACAGATGAAACAAATGAACAGATGAAACAGTGCTCAGGTCCCTGCAGTTCTGCTTACACTGCTACATTTCAGCTGTGAACGCCTCAGCATGGCTGTGGACCACAACAACCCAATCACTTTCAAAACTGATCAAAATGGTGAAAATCAAAGGGCAGACCTTATCTGAGCAAGCCCAGCTAATTTCATATAGGCTACCAAGCCTTTTCCAAGAAGGAGCAATGTTGGATCCATCCTCATTTGGAGTTGATTTTAACCTGTGATTCAGACTTGAAAGTCTCTGTTTCATTTTATTAATATTTTCAGATACTTAACCATGAAGTAATCTGTTTTTTCAAGCTGTAACAATTAATAATTCCTTTCCAATGTCAAAATGTATCTGTAAGCTTGTTTTTTTGCCCACCACACCAAACAAAACAGAGTCACCCAAACCTTCAGAAAAACAGTCAGGTCAGGCTCTTCAGATCAACCCTGACCTGATACACAGAAGAACCTCAAGGTTTTTTTGAGTATTGCCTTCAGGCTTGATTAAACACGTATCAGGCTTTAATTAAACACGTATCTACTGCCCCTCACTTGTTTCCTACCCCCCCACATGTCACTCTGTGTCAGAAAGAGCCTTGCTGCTTTCCCAAGTCATTAAAATCCTGTTACTGCCCCGGCCTCAGGCCTGACTGCATCATGTGAGGATGGTGACAGTGCCCCAGTTGTGTCAGGCTGGCCCTGGTGCAGGGACAGCCCTTGGCCTGTGATTTTCCACTCCCATTGTATCCAGCTGGGATACCCCACAACTTGGAAGAGGTTATTGTGGTGTTCTGTCTCTTTGCATCACACAGCTCATCATCACTTCCAGCTGCTGCTCTTTGCAGCCCTGCAGTGACTATTTCTCTTGACCATGTCAAGCACAGATCTTTCACCCCAAACCCCTTTCTCCATCGTCTCCCATTCCCTGCTAGGCCTCAGCAAGGCTAACACCTTTTCCCTGGACTGCCTCCCTTCATCACACAGCTCACCAAGTCCCTCCTTCCCATTTTTCTCAGCCTTTCCTGTGCTGTGTCTTATAGGCTAATATATCATGCTGCAGCTATAATATGCAGAGTAGCATTTCACTGCATAATTCCAGAACTGGATGCATTCATCTCTTCCCCAGTCACAGCTCAGAAAGCTCCTCTGAACAGATGATTAGTGAGTCAAGAAGTTTATTAGAAGACAAACAACACACCAAGGTAAAAGCCATAAACACAAAGCAAATTGCTCGTGGCTGTAGTTCCTTCTGGTGCCATGAGGAGTATGACCTTTAAAGCTGTGTTTGATGGCTTGGTCCTGGCTCTCTGTGCTCTCCTCAGGTTGTCATTCTTGTAGGCTTCAACAGAGAGTAGAGTAGAGTTCAGGTTTTCTATAATGTCCTGAAAGACAGCGTGGATCCACACCTCAGTTTGCACAGGTCACTCTGTAATGTCATAATGTCATGTTCTGATGGTCCTGGACAAAATGCTTCCCCAGGTTTTTCAAGGTATTCAGCAGGAAACAAGTGTGGAGAGTGTTTCCTCATATGTCAATACAAAGTTTTGGTTTTGACATGGGGCTTATACAACGCATACAGGGCCAGCACAAGGTGTGTGCTATCAGGAATGCATCATTACCAGCACCAACTATTCAAAAGTTGTAAGCTAGAGCTCAAAACATTATGCAATTGGCATTCAAAAAAAAATCAATAAATTTAAAGTTGATACTTTTCAGCTTTATCTAACCACAAGAATTAGACCCTGACTTTTGTACAATTGTTTGAATGACGCCAGGACAAAAGGCTCTAGAGAAAACAGTAAATATTTTGAGATATGTCAAAGTTACAGTTTTTAACCTACAATCTGTGTGTTCAGAGAGTGTTTTTAAGGGGTCTGCAGAGGGTAACTAAGAAAAGCAAACCTATTTTCTGTAGTATTAAGTCACTATACAGGAACTGACACTTCCACTGGAAAAAGAAAGGTTTTAAGGTGCTGCAAATTGTTAAAGGTTGAAAAACATGTTTCTGGTGATTCTGACTGGAGCTTTCAATTATTCAAGTGTGCAAGGGCCCCAGTTCTACTGAAGTTAACTGGGATTTGCTCTAAATCCCATTGGTACTTCGGAAAGTTCAAACCAGAGTTTCTGGATGAATGGTTCANGTGCCTGCCATTAAAACAAATGAATTTACTGGATCTTCTTTAAGAACACAAAGAATTAGCTTGAAGACTTTCAGATGAATATTTAATCTTCCATTATATCTAAGAGGAAACAATCTTCTGCCATATTATGCACCCTTAAATCTCCCTCAAGATTTCTGGATGGTACATCAATGAAAAAAATATCACAGCCAAGCAAAGCAGGTCAAATATGTTCTTTTTCGGTCAACTTTTTTACTTTTTTTTAGTGTCCAGTAGAGATGTAAATCCCTGTGTATAGAATTTCGACCTATGTATAGCAAGGCAGCATTTTTTGATTACATTCTACAGCCCTTTCCCTGACAGTCCCTGAGCCTTGGAATTTCCACACAGGCTGCCTCAGCTTTTATAGTGACTTGCTCCTGTCCTTCAGCTAATATTTCTGGGAGGGATTTCAGGGATCTTTTTTGGCTTGGGAGTAGTTAGTTAAACTGTCAAAGAAATGATGAATGGAATCTGCACCCATGTGTTACCACAAAGATGCCTTGCAGACATTTCCTCAGATCTCAAGGCATCTGGCTGGGGCTTTCTTACGTCACCAAATACAATAGAAGAATAATAATGATTAGCAGTTGTATAACAGCAGCACATTTCTCCAAGTTCTTTTTGCTTGGATGTTTATAAAGCTCTGCTGGAAGAGCAACAATAGTTCAAATAGAAAAACTAGGGAAGAGGAGAAGTTCCTTGCTTAAGCCACAAATCCATCTCAAGTCTGTGCCCAACACACAATTCAGATTCTGTGCTCAGATCAAAACTTCCCAGTGAAGGCAGATTTATTGACAGTAGCACTGAAAAAAACACATTCAGTTCCTTTGACAGCTGTCTTACAATTCAGAAATTATGTGTATTAACTTTTCTGTGTGTCTTTCTCACATTAAAAGTTGCTCAAACCAGAAAATGAGCAAGAGGAGCAATAAGGCTCATCCTTAAAAAAGAAAAAGAAAATAAAAACCCTGAAACTGTGAAAAAGGAAAACAAGTGATTCCTGAATTCCAACGACTTCTTGGTGTTCCAGGTTTGCTTAAGGCTAAGTCACTCCTTTCAAGGAAACATCCACAGGAAGGGCAAGGTTGTTCAGGCTCTGAGTCAGGGTCTGTCACTGTGTTCCTGGGCGAGCTGCCCAAATCCTGCCTCCCTGCTCCTGCTGCTCCTGGGAGGAGGCTTTGTGTCCCTGTGGTGTGGGATGATGGAGGGAGTGTAGATCTTGCATGAAAATGCCTTTGCTCTGGCCTCTGGAACAAGCCTTTCCTGCCCCATGGCATTCCAGCCCTCGGTTCTCAGTGATGCCTCTTTGTGACTTAGAGGAAAAGCAGATCACATTCGAGTTTCCCAGGCCCTCTCAGGGGTTAAAAACAGAAAATGTTTGGGGAAAAGGTTTGTGCTGATGTTGCCTGTTAGGAGCCAAAGATCTGGAAATGATTTGTGATCTCAAAACAGGAGACATCAGGTAGGGCACTTAATGCTGAACTTTGAGGGTGTTATTCTTAAATCCTGGGACTGGCTTAGAACTGCAATAACAAAATAATTTCAGCATAAAGCGTGGGGTTTTTACACTCCTTTCCTCTGCCCTGTCCCTGTAGTCCAGTTTGGCATTCACAGGAGAGAAATCGTTGTACACATTTCCTGTCCAGGAGAGAAATTCGTCCCTCACTGCGATGCTGTCCCTGCATCCCTGCCAGCCTCCACTCCTAGCCCAGCCCCGGAGCAAGGCACTGGCAGGAGCTTCCCTGCTTACACAATCCTGCTGACAGACGCCAAGTCCAAGCCCAGACCAACTTCCAGGGCCTCTCACGCTGCCTTTGCTCTTTCCTCCCCACTCTTAATCGTGGGTTTTCACTCCTGGTTTGCTGCAGCAACCTCTGCAATTCAGCTCTGATTCCCACCAAGATTTTTTTTTCCCCCTCCTTTTTCTAGTGAACAGCTCTGAGTTTCTCAGTGACCTGCAGGGACAATCCCAGGGTGCTGAGTGAGGCTGAGGGATCAGACTTGCTCCAGTTCACATCTGTCACCTCGTCCCTTTGCTGATGCTGGTGCTTCTTGGAGCGTTGTTTCTCTGGTGCTTGCTACACTGACACATCTCTCTCCCAAGCCAAGTTTTTAGCCTCAGTGGCTCATCCCCTCACTGATGGAGTTTGTGTAGCCTTCAGGTTTGACTTCTGAAATTGCTGCTCACATTTTTCTTGCTGATACCATATGGGCTGGGAACACCACTACGCTTTCTCCACCACAGGTGATCTGGACACCTTTGTATCCCCACAGGGTCATTTTAGCTGCAAAATTCTACACAGAGATAATTCAGGAGAGTGTTCCTTACACTGCAAACTTTCTACATGTCTCCTGGCAGGCCGGTTGCTTGATGGGGCATCCACCCAGGCTTTTAGCACATTTTTGTGATTGTGAAAGCTCTTCTGAAGAGGAGCTTTTTATTTGCACATGGCTGGACAGCACTTGGCACATGCTAAGCAGCGTTAGCGGCCGCGCCTGTGATGTGTTGCAGAGTTGCCAATAAATAAGATTTGATGTGTTTCATTTTTTCTCTGCTGTAGGCTTCACTGCTGTGTCTCTCCAGGCCACCTTCCCAAAAGGATTATTGCCACTGCACTGCACCCCCGGTCTGTGAGGAGCAGGCAGCTCTATTAACCCAGCTGTCTCAATGTGTGCTGTTATCAGCTTGGCTCATCACAGCAAGACCTCTATAGCCTCCCTGGAACTTCTGGCAGATACTATCACTTCCTAGGTATAATACATTACCCTTTAATAAATTAGTATGTGCCTAACTTTAATGACCCAGGGAAAAGTAATCTTTAAATTGATGGTATCCTTTTAAAAGAATTTAACCAAAGATAAGTCTTATGTAAATTCCGCAGTGTGTTAGTTACATCCACCTTGAAATGACTGAACAGGCAGCTTCCAGCTTGTGGGAGATTCACATTTTTTAAAGACACAGCATAGAGAACAACACTTCCAACCTTTCCCTTTCATTGCTCCATACACCATCAGGGGTGTTTGGGTCCACATCCCCTCTCTGGGCTCCTTTGCTGCTGCCTAATTAAAAAAAGGTAATTCTGGAGTTTTGTACTGCTGCCCAAACAGCACTGCCCATTTCGGGCCATAAAACTGCCCTCAGTCCCAGCATGGGACTCACGTGAGCCCTGCTCCTGGCACAGTTTGGCCCTGACTGTGCAGGAAGCTCATTACAGATCCCATTCCGTGTACCCACGTAAATTTGTCAACCAGTAACTGGCAGAATGGTGCTTCAGGAACAGAGCATTCACTCACTACGTCTGTTTAGCTCGCTGGAGCCTATGAAGGAGTTTAATTTTTCATACCCTTCATTAAAAAAGACCACAGGGAGGACAAATGAGCAAGCAGAGCCATAAATACATTACAGATGTGAGGAGTTTCCTTTGGGGGCTCGAGTCAGAACTGATTTGGCTGGAGCTGTCTGACACTCGCACTGTTGCACAGAGGGATTTCTCCTGTGGCACAGAGGGAAGGGCACAGCGTGTGCAGGCCCAAGGAACCTGATTGTGCCCGCAGACTTTTCTAGTGCCAGAGGAAAGCAGGGATTTTCTCCCAACAGCTTTGAAAACTAAGGCTGGTCTGGGGGATTTCTGTGTCTGCACAAATTAGGAAGATGGAAATACATAAATTCACTTGGCGGGAAGCATGGGGTTTTGCTGACACTCCAGAAGTTTTCTCACACGATACTGAGTGAAAACCCTTTCCACCACATTCCCAGGTGATGGTCTGCATTGGCCTGCCCTGTAACAAAGCAAATCACGTGTGCTTGGGCTCTGAAAGCACTGCCAAGCCCTGAAGAAAGAGCAGGAGGAGAAATTGTCCCCTTAATTTCCTGAAGACCAATGTGATAATCACACAGAGCCCTCAGAAAAGAAGACCTATGAGTGTCACACGTTGAGCAGGGGACTCTCAGCTCAGGCCACCCCTTCACATCCCTCATCCCCTTGGCTTTTCTCTCACGTATTTGCACCGCAGGTCCTTGACCTCTCCTCTTCTTTGGGCCCATGCCAGGCACAGATGTTTGTCCTGATGTACAATCCCCCCGTGGGCTGTACCTGCTCCAAGGGGCCATGGATCCGGGGAATGACCCACAGGACACCCACAGGGACAACAACCCTGCCCCTGAACATCCCCTTTGGCTGCAGTCTATCCGGGCAGGCATCTCCCATGGGATGAACAGCACCAGCACTCTTTCACCCACATGGAAAGTAAACACTGACCATGAGAAAACAAATTAAAAAGGAATACTTGCTCAGATTTGAGACATGCCCTCCCTCAGTGGAAGTTCACAGTACCACACATTAAATGAGCCTCTTCTGAGAACTCCATTCTTTTTTGTGGAAGAGAGGCCAGGCTAGTCCTGAGGGCACTGGGTCTTGTGGGTATCTACAAATTGCTTGCATAAGACGGGGAGGTGATGTGTTTAAAAAAAAAAAAAATCAAAACCATCCCAGATACTTCAGGTAGCACTCCTGATTTAAAGCATTGATTTTTCAAAGCATTCGGTTTTGCAATTTTTTTCAAGGTTATTATTACTTTGAAGTTTATAAACACTTAATACTGGAAAAGAGAAAAATAGCCCTCATTTATCCCAGAATTATTTAGATCCTTGTTTTCATGATGAGAGTCTTTGGCATGGCTTATGGAAGATGAAATATTTACAAAGAGCAAGGCATAAAGAGGTGCATGACTTTGGCAAACTTTCCCCAAAAGGGATGGGAACATTGTTTTAGGAAGGGTGCCTTTGGATGAAAGAAAAACAAAAAAGAAATTATGATGAAAGAAAACAAGAGCAGCTTCACAGCAGGATTTAACTGGCAAAACACAAACAGCACCATCTTCTTAACCCTCTCACCACTAAGAAACAAAATTCTGCCTAAATCAAATTTTCCTTACAGTCAGCCTGCCGCTCTCTGTGTGCTCCAAGTAACAATGTCCTGTTATCACCCTCCTTCATTTCTCAGTCTACAGGAACTATTCTTGCTTGCCCCAAATGCCTCTGATTTCATTGCCAGCCTCTAAAATATTCACTGGACCATCTGGAACACCATTTCTCACCTGAATGTAGGCAAGAGCCTCTTTTGAATCAGGAGATCTGCACAGCCTCTCCGAGATACGCCTGGATCAGCTGCATTATCTGAGTGCAAAGGCTTATCATTACTTTACAAGTGGTGTTTGTAGAGCTGTGATAAACAGAATGATTATCTTATAGCAGCTTGGCTCTTCCTTTGTTCCTGTCTTTGGCTGAAAGGCTGGGTAATTAGTTGAGAAACCCTCTTCTGCTACAATACCTAAAAAGAGAGTCTTATTCAAGACCTGCTTTTCAGCTTCCCTTAGCATTTCAAAGCTCACACCTCTGCAGTCTGCACACACAGGTCGTAGAAAACAAATGAAAACTGTCCAGGAACAAAAGATCAGTCCATCTCTTTGTTTAGGCATGACACAAACCCAGTGACATGAAAAAGCAAACAAACAGCACAAGTCAGGGACAGGTCAGAAAAACAAAGCCATTAGAGGTTACTTGTTGTTGCTTGAAAGAATAAGAATTGGCCTAAATCAATTTAATGCGTATTTTCACCTTTCCTGCTTGCCTTTCCTCAAGGAGCAGACCCTTGAAAGCAGCTTGGAGCTGTAATTTTACAGCAGGGAAGAAAAAGAGAGGGCTGTGCCTGCATCACTTACACCTCCCGTACCCACATTTACACTGAAAGTTTTAGTGAGCAAATTAAATGATGTCTATGTGTTGGAAATTTCTACCGTGCCATGTTAACAGATCCCTTTTACAGCTGAATTCCTCAGAAAAACATCAATAATCCAACAATTTTGCTGAGTTTTGACCAACTATGTTTGATGCTAGTATTTTTCCTGCCATTTAGCATTTCAGCCCTTACTCTGTTTTTACACCACTTTCCTCTTTTGAGGAATTGTGCTGGTGGGCTGCCTGACATAAAAGATATAATAATAAAAAAAGGTACATCAATAATCAGATTTCAAGGAAATTCACTTACGTAGCAGATTACCAGGCAAATGTAGGTACTTAAAAAAACAAACAGAGCCATTCTCTCTAAAGCTATTACTTTCTCTCTTCCTCTGCTTCCTCTAATAAGGAATTAAAATCCATCATGTTCAGGACATTGGAATATTCATCATTCTGTTCACTGGAGGGTTGTGCTTCAGGAGTAGTGGGGGAAAAAATAATGAAACCAGTGCTCATTTTTACTTGGTATACAAAATTAAAGACCAGATGGACGTTGAGTACAAATCATTATAGCTCTTTTTTGAAACAATGCTGAGAATGTGGCCTGGGACCCAAAATGAAAATGACCCTTCTCCAGGCATTATGGTTATAAGTATGGACATTTTCAGAGGTTTTGCAGTTATATTTTCACATAAGAGCACATTATTTTCTCTTGGAAAAATAGATCATTGCAGATCAGAGCTCCCTCGTGGAGTTACAACCAGGAAAAGGTGCCACTCAACCACCAGAAGACAGCCCCAGAAAGTTCCTTCCCAGCAGGACTCTACTGCTGCTTCTTGCAGGAGTGCCCTAGGGGATCTGTGTGCTCTGTGACTTTCCTCCTTTCCTTCCCCCAAAGAGATCTTAGATAACCACCACCACGATGGAATAGGAGCAGCAACAACCCCCCTTCTAACATCCTTCTGCATCTCATCTGTCCTTCCCAGTTACAAAATATGTGGAGCTGCAAAAAGGGAACTGGCTGGGCCAGACTGGGCTTGATACTCAGAAAAAAAAGCTGCTCTAAATAAATAACTGCCCTAAAATACTTCCCTAGTGTAGAGAAGAGTACATTGTGTTGGGATTATTTCCCAGAAAAGGAAATTAGCCTGCCCTGATCTCAGGTTGGGCCTGAGTTTACACCACCACTGTTCCAGCTATCCAGGACTGGCTTGGGTATCCCTACACCCTGCTCCAGTTGCTCCCGTGGGCATATCCATACCTAAGGCTGGGGGGAGGCTCTCCCTTGTATCAGGATGCTGGAAAATGCACCTCCCTTCTGCTCCCTGGAGACTGAGTGCTGGCTGTGCAGAAAACAGCTGCTGGGAAGGGATGCCAGTGCCTGCTCTCTCCGGGGCCAGCAAACATCAGCCGAGATGTGGGGCACGTGGAGGTACAGCCTGCTTGTGACCCCACTGCCAGGACTGCTCAGACCCATCCATGCTCCCAGAGGACAAGGAATCAGGGTGTTGCACAACAAACCTGCAGGACTTGTGGCCTGGGGGAAGAACAGGAGGCACAAACCAATACTGAGACTCTCCCACCTTGATTCACCAGTGAATTTTCTGCTCCCAACAGATATTAGAAGCCAAGACACGTGACTGTTAAAGTTTAATACTGAAAACCCTAATCCAGCAAGGATGTGCACAGATCTGTAAATGAATGCGTGGCTGCGGATGCAGCATCACACAGGCTTACAAGATTTTTGAAGATTTGGGCCTTAAAAAGAAAGACACCATGTAAAAGGAAGAGAAGGGACAAGGAAAGCAGTAGGAAGAAAATTTTAAACCAAATAACAACCAGTTGATAATATAAATAGCTGAAACTTACTTTGCCAATTTCTTTGCTCTTTTTCAGTTTGAAGTAGACAATAAATGAAATCTCTGGAAAGCAAAGGGCTCAATGAGGGGCAACAACAGGTAAAGCCAGGAAAGAGCTTTTCACAGCTCTGATTTCCAATAACTTATTTGTAAGGTATAGAACTACCCAATTATCCTAAAAGAGTCATCCAATTTGCTTCTCTGTGGGGAAGCTTGGCTCATTCGGGTCATAAGAATCAGGAAATTAGTTCTTTGTTGAAAGAGGGTATCTTGCCCTCTCATGTTTCCCAACCTACCACAAAAGCAAGGAGTGAGACTGAGAAAAAGACTTTACAGGACAACAGCGAAACTTCCACAAAGAAATAAATCTGCTGAACTCAGGTTAAATACGGACCTTGCAGAGCAAAGCACAAATTTTTGCTGCAACAGATTTGTAGGACAGCCTGAAACTTCTATTGCAAAGTTTCTGGAGGTGCAGTGAAGTGTCAGTGTTTATTC
>VZUA01096746.1:0-16614 GCA_013401035.1 Horornis vulcanius | reverse complement strand
TCTTTTCCATCCTGATTCTGGTAAAATGTAAGACGTTATTTAACTGCTTGCTGGTTTGTCTTGGAAGCTTATGGTTTAGCTCCTTAGTTTATTTACTAAAAAGTGATAATCAGTTGGAATTTGAGCAGGGGGCTCTGAAAATGCACATATTGCACTGATTCCGCTGCCAGTGGCCTGGTGCCAGCTGGGGTGGGCAGAGCTGGAACTGAGCCACTGCTAAACACCTCTGCAGTCACAATCATCTGTGCCATGGGAAGCCGCTGTGCAGTCAGCACAGGGGGTTGTCTGCAGGAGTAACAAGTAATTTGGATTGAACCCAAATTTTTTTGGGGGGGGAAAATAGATGGGAGTAGGAGGGTTAATTGCAGTAGAGGCTGTATCTGTTGGGATGTGGAGCTGCAATACTTCAGTGTTGAAATAAACCCTGTAGTGTTTGGGTGCTGCCAGCCTTATGCCAAGGTGCAGGCTCCTGGCCAGAGCTGTTGTGAAAGCAGTTGTAGCAGCTCTTGTAGGCAGATCCTGGAGGTCACTGAAGTGGCAGTCTGGGACTGGTAAGCCCTAATTACTGACCACGTGTGGGAGTAGGACCTGCTGGATCTTCCAGAGCCTCCTGCAGTGTATAATATTGATGATACTGTGTGGAAATGGACTGGTATTACTGGGAGCTTTTTTTTTTTTATATAGATGGTGTTTGAAGATCTGGGAACTCTGAGCTTGTCATGTGTTTCTGTAGCATACTTTAGCCAACTTTCAGCCATTTGGGTTGGTAGCCTGCTGAAATAAATGGCTTTTTGATGATGTGATTCTCTTAAAGGGATCAGTTGATTAAAGTGTTTGTTAAAAGTTCACCGGTCAATCAACACTTAAAAATCCTGTCTTCTTTTGATGGGACTTTAAATAGCAGAGCAACTGTGTACTTGCATCTATCTTATTGAAAAGGGAAAAAGAAGCTCCCATATTTTCAGAGCAATACTTTAAAAATACCTATCATTGCCTATGGAGCTTTTTCCAGCTGTATGTTTTCGTGTGAGAATTTTGCATTTCCTTTGCAGTGACAATTTACAGTGGAAAAGCATGTTTATTTTTGGCAATCTTCTCAAAAGAACCCAGATTAAGATCTTTGGCCTACAGCTGTTGTAAATGCAAGTCTTTTTGTTCTAAAGCCTTGCAGAATTGTTCCCTTTTTGTGTTAATTGATTAAAGTGTGTGCTGGGTTGGCCCGAGTTCCTCTTGGTAATTGGGCAAAATAAAACCCCAGAATAGATAGAAAAATCAACATTACATCTTCCTTTTGGGGAAAGTTGATTACTATTTTGTTGGACTCTTCTTGCCTTTTGTGGGTGTGTATATATATGTGTTTGTGTGTTTTAGCCTCAAACCCCTTAGATTGACACTGCACTTCACCAGGTCTGTCTCAATGTTACAGAACAGATGGTTAATTCAAAACCAAGAGTATTAAAGCTGAGTAGCTAAATCTGATCTCCTAAAAAGGAGGTTGCCAAAACAAGCTGCTGTATTTGATGTAGCTGCTGAATTGGTCTTTTATTTGCTACAAAGGCAAACCTGAGTCCAGTGCCTAAATGCGAAGAGGTTGGTCATTTCCAAATTTTTTCAGCTTTCAGTTTCTCTCTGAGCCTGTAACTTGAAGCAGAAAGTTGCTTACATATTGTAGGGGTTCTGGAAGAGAAAAAGGCTCATTTCAAATCCATTGTTTTTTTCTGGGCTTATCACTGTGGTCCTGGGTTTTTGAAATAACAGAGACAAATTGCAGCAGTGGAATGCGGCTGATGCCTGTTTTTCATGTGCTGTGATTTGCTTTTTTCTTCTATTTAGGTGGTCAGTGAAATGAGAAGAAAAGAGCAAATTGTTAGAAGAAAGAGTTTGCCTGTAAACACAGTAATCCTTTCTCTGGTTGTCAACAAATAGAATAGATAATTAGAGACAGGTGTTGTGCTAGAAGAAACCTTCAGATGTCAAATCCAACCTGCACACTGCAGATCCTGGTTATCTCTGCACAGGGCCTAATAAAAATGTGCAGGTACAAAAGGGTTAAAGCATTTATTTCCTGCATTTACCCTGTTGGGATTATTTCTTAGGGACGCCATTTCACACCAACATACTGTCCTAATTTCAAATGAAACACGAGCAGGCTGATGCTCTTTATCTTCCTTCTTGGGGGTTTAAATACATACAATTCTTATTTGAGCTGCTGANTGCTGTATGTGACTTTTGGGGCGTTATTTTTCACTTATATGATGCTGTAAGATGAGCTCTCCCATTTTTAGGACTACTTTATCTTGAATGATAAGGCATGGCATCAGGGTAGTGTGATCATTGTGTAAAAGTTGGAGACAGCAGCCAAGTTATTTGTGTATGCTTCTGCCTTGATAAATGCCCTAAAGTTAAAAAAAAATCAGGCTTCAAAATCTTTATTTGCTTTCGCTGCTTCTTTTAATGTTTAACTCTATGAAAGGTGCCAGGCAAATGGGTACAAACTGAATCATTCCTTCTCTTTGATTTACACCACAAGTTTTGTGGGTAGAATTGTACTTGCTGCATGAACATCAGAAATTTTGTATTTTTGGGAGTAGGCAACTATTTGCCATAGAGAAGATATTGCTTTACTAGGTTGCATATTTAAATGCTGGGAAGATCTTGATTTCAATGGGACTATTGGGCTTTTCTTAAAAGAATGACTTCCTTTAGGTCCTTTTTAAATTCTGTTTGTTCTCATTGGCCTGGACCCTATTATTTCAGGGATTTTTCCAGTTCTGTTGATGCCATCAGCCACATCCTCAGGCTTCTGGAGGTGCTGGTCTTAAGAGGGGGAGTTAATTTGAAATCTGTTTGCTGATCTCTGGGTTTGGGCATGGGTTAGGTGTTCACATCTCAGCTTGAAACATCCCCTTCAAACATGGTGGAAGAAGTGCAGGAAGCAGAGAAGCCTTGGCAAAGCCTGGAGAGAGCACCACATTAGGGAAGAAGTTGGCAGAGGCACTGAAGTGTCTGGGAGCAGATGGAGTGTTGTCATCAGCTGCAAAATCAATGTAAATACTTCCAGAAAATTACTCTTCCTCTGCTCTTGCCAAACAGACGGAACAGGAGCCATAAAAACCATTGGCAAATTGTTTTAGCTGCCAGTGAGCACCCTTGCAGTTGGAATTCTCCCTTGCAGCACTGGGCAGACACTGCTGCAGGTGTGTTGCATTGGTGGTGATGAAATATACTTTTTTTATTCCTGCCTGAAGATTTACAGTTGGAAAATCCCACAGTTCTGTTGCTGTGCGGTTCTGTTGGGTCTCAGCAACACTAAAAACGAGAATTTCATTGCTGATAGTGCTGTATGGCACAAATTCCCTGTTCTGGGTGGCCCAGCATGGGGCTGTAAAGCAGCTATTTCATGTGTATTAGCATCACGTAACTGGGAACCAGTCTGTCCTCCCAGATGCACAGTTTTGGGATACTGTTGTGTTTATAAATGTGTCTGGCTGGCTGCTGCTGAATTGAAGGCTCTGGTGCCTGCTTTAGCAGGGGCTGGCAACCTCTAAATGAAAATAGGGAGCCACAAGGCAGGGTGAGTTACTGGATCACAAATGCGTGTGGCATTTGTGCCTCTCTTGACCCCTTATTACCCAGGAAAATGAATGTTGAAGTAAAGTGTGGAAGATGGAGAGTGTTGGGTTTTAAATTCTGAAATCCCTGTTTGTACTGATCCAAATTCCATTTCCATGGAAACTGGAAGTTTAGTACTCTCACTTGTCAACTTCAGCTTCTGGCTGGCTTTGGGGAGACTAAAATTGTTCACTTACACTAAACCTTCCAGAACTGAGAGTCATGTCAGGATACTAGCATCACATATTTTGTGGAGACTGAGAAATTATAACTATAATTACTTCATGCATTTATTTTCTGAGAGATGCTTAACTTCAGCTGCTTACAGATCAGAAATCTGAATGTTCAGAGCCTGTGCCATGTTATCTAATAGTGGAATTGTCATGTGCATAATGTCTAAGATCATAGTTTCTGTTGGGGATGGTTTCTTCATTGCTGTTGTGGTTTTACAGGTGCTGAAGCAAGCCTGATTTATTTAATTAGCTGACTGCAGTAGTGCAGGTGTCCCCCCTTGCTGTGCACACACCATCTGCAGCAACAACTTTACCCCTAAGGACATCATCAATCCAGACTCTTTTAAGCAACCCTGGGGCTCATCATGAAGACTTTCTGAATTCTGGTGCTGCCCTTGCCAGCAAAACAGAGCTGCCAGGCCAGATCTGCCTGGAGTTTGTGCTGACAGAAGGGCTGTGCCAAGCCTGGGAGGGAAGCAGTGGAAGGCTGAACTTTCTGGGAGAAGCCCTGAAGGAGCTGAGGGCTCTTCCTGCCTCCAAGTGGAATGGAACTGGTGAGATTGTGGAGACTCTAAAGAATGTACCACTATGATGTGGAGCTGAGAGCAGAAACCTGCAGCCCTTTGGTCAATCAGGAAGTGTGGCAAGGTAACTCTTCTGCTCTTGAAGCTTGGCTGGTGAAGTCAAACTCTTGCTAATGATTTAGACATACTTTTATCAGTGTTCCACTTTCACTTAGAGCTGCTTTGGGAGCATTATAATCACTGCAACCTCTGTTTGAAAGCAGGTATTCTTTATGGATTGGCATTTCCGTGTTTCTGTAACTTTAATGTGCAAGAACATGCCACAGTAACAGTATATTGAGTGTGAGAGGAAGCAGTGTTGTGTTAGAGACTTGTAACCTGAAATTTTTTCATGTTTTTCTTGATGTAGAATAGTACTGTAAAAGTGGTGTAGCAGTGCTTTTGTGGGCTGTTAACTCTGTATGTTTGGGTGCCAATCTTGCTTGTAGCTTCACCAGAAACACTGATGCAAGTTCAGCTTTCATCAGGTGCATTAAACTTCAAGTTCTTTTCTCTTGGTCTTAAAATATTCACCTGTTGGTGAGGGCAGGTCACCACCTTCCCCATAGGTGCTGTATTCCATGAGCACATCTGGCTTTGTTTGAACAGAAACATTGAAGGAGAGAGCTCCTCTCACTTCCTTTGTGCAGTAGTAAGTCAGTTTGAAAGAAGATAATCTCTTTTTGGTAGGTAAATAGGACTACTTTTAAAACAAAATTTAAAAAGAACCCCTAAGCTTTCAGCTTTGTAAGTAAGTTACAGCAAGGTGCCATTTTGATTTTGAAAAATGAGTAAGGTGGTTCTGAAGCAGTGCCTGAGATCTTGGAGGAGATGTCTTCCAAACACTTAAGGAAAAAAATGTTTCCAGTTAAGAACTTAGATTTTTTTTTTTGTGCATTTTAAGGTTTCTCTTATCTGGTGGAAGTATCAGTTTGATCATTAGTGTATTTTTTCCTCTAAAGATCACAAGGTAAGAAAGATAGGTAGTATCAGGAGTGAAAAGGGAGGATCATTTGGTTTGCACATAGTCTTCTGTCATGAGCTGGAATTTGCTGTAGATCTGTCTTCCTGCCTGGATTTCTTTAATTCCAGGTGCTTTTTTTAGGTGCAGTATGGCAGGCTTGTTTAAGGGGAGGAACATGACCTTGTCTGTCTTCAGGTAGATGGTTTCAGGTTCATTCTAAAATATGGGCAACTCTTCCCTGCTGGGATGGCTGGAATTCGATTGGAATTTGCCAGCATAAACCAGGAGATGAGAGAAAAAGGGGCTTGGATTTTTCTTACAGCATAGATACAGAGTTATGAGAGAAACAGCCAGAAATTAACATAACTAAATAATTCTGATGCTACCTGTAAAGCCAAGAAATCTTATTTGTTTGTATTAAGAAATTTGCCTTATGTTTGAAAGGTGTTGCCATAATGATAATTTGGCAATGGCTTCTGTTCTGTTCCAGCAATCAGTAAGCCTAAAAGCTGAAGACAAGTTCTGAAAATGTACATGTGCAAGGTAATAAACCATTACGTAGGGAGAACATTCCCAAACTACCTGCAGCTAAATGTAGGAACATCAAGTAATCCAATGGAGCTTCTAATCATCTTTGAAATGTTACTTGAGGAGGTGCTTTAACATGCAGAAATCCTTTTGTTGTGCTGGTGTTTGTGATCTTGTACATTTGTTTAAAGGGAGAAATATGAAAACCTGAATGAAACTTGAGCACAGCTTCTCTTCCTGTGTCATGGGTGTTATTTAAAGGATCATCACGGGATATCTGTGTGCCCAGCTGGGCAATTATTCAGCTGCTTGTTTCATGCCTGATGCTCGGTTCTCCTATAATTACTTGACTTCTCACCACTTATATAGGTCACAGATTTAAAGAAAAATAGATTATGAAAATCAATAAGGTAGAGAAGATGAGTATTAGTGCAGGAAAGTCTTGTGTGGTGAAAGTGTGTCATAACTGACTAGCCCAAAATCCTGAGATTTCATTCTTTTCACATGTGGGAGTTACCTTTTGTTGTTCTCATTGAAAATGGTTTTCTGTCCATGCTGTTTAATGGAGTTAGAGCATCACATATTGTTTACCAGGGATTTTGTTACCTGGGCTCTCTTCAGTGTCTGTAGAAAGATGCAGGTAGACTTCAGAAATACAGAAAGGCTGAACTCTTGCCCGCCTTCATGTAATATGTGTAGATAATAGACATAAAAATAGTCACATATAAACAAATAAACAACAAAATCTGTTTCCTGGTGCTAGTAGTCAGTTGTTGGTTGCTGCAAGGAGCTCCTTGTCCCACCCAGAATCTTAGAGCTGAGGTTCTCATTCACGTCATTCTTGGACGCAGTTTGCTCACCAGTAGCCACTCTCCTTCCATTATGCTCCTTATTTTTAGAAGGCTCAAGGAGTTATGTTGTAATTGAATTACTGTAAAGAGTGTTCTGATCCATTATCTAGCACACACTCAGTCCTGGTCAAGTGGCTTTTAATGGCATTATAAAATAACCTCATTAGTACTCAGAATATATGTGTTTTCTCCAGGATCATTGTTTAAGGTTGGAAAAAACCAGCAGCCTATCAGAATCTTGTCTTGTAACACAGCTGAGTGAAAAGGGATGCAGTCAGGATGCTCTGGGTCACAGACATTTGGCCATTCTATTCATACAACAGGTATGGGCTTGTACTTGAATGTAACTGATTTTACTTTGTGTGAGGGCTTCACGTACTGTGCTGTGAGCAAAAGCAGACAAAACCACTTCTCTCATGCCTTTCAAACCCACAGGGATGTTGGAAGGGGCAGATCTGCAGTTGGATTTGCTTCCAGAAGAAGGTGACTTTTTAACTCTGGACTTGGAGGAGATGAGCTCCCCTTGATGATGACAACACCACCTTGGGTTAAAAAACTGGGTTTGCCTTGTGACTTAGCTCTAAATCTTTTATTTCTAGGGTTTATGTAGACCATAAACCATGCTATAAAAATAGCTTTTGGCCTTTCAACTCATATGCATAAGAAGTCAATTCTGAAGTCCTTAGAATAGTAATTGTGGTTGGTTTATGAGCGTATGTCTTAAACTGATGGATTTCCCCTACACCCCTTTATGACAGTGTACACTGAGCATAGTTCCAGGTTTATTTTAGGCAGTATGTATTTAATTAATGTGGTTGGCTGAACAGAATCAAGCTCTGTGCTCTAAATGATTATTCCTTTTGGAGTCTAAACAGCAATTTGAGATATTGTGTCCTGCTTTGATTTTAATGTGAAACATTCTTAGAGCTTAACAGTGGGGTCAAGCCATTGCTTAGTCTGTTGTTTTCCTTCATATGGTGTATAAAAATGAGATTTTCCCTTCTGTAACTGCATTGTAACTTGCCTTTTGGGGTGTTTGGTTTCTTTGATTTGATGCAGCCATGCTGGTTCTGTACTTGGATACGCATCTGTTGTAGCTCTGAACTGGATTGCACATGGGTTACTTCTTGCTGCTGCAAATGGAGGTAAAAGATTTGATCTTCCCCTTCCTACAGCAACAACAGCTAAAATAGTCTGAATGGTGGTGAACAGATTTGTAAGAAGAAATTGTCCCCTGAGGATGGGGAGGCCCTGGCACAGGTTGCCCAGATCAGCTGTGGCTGCCCCATCCCTGGCAGTGCCAGGCTGGATGGGGCTCTGAGCAACCTGGGACAGTGGAATGGTTGGAACAAGATGATTTTTGGGGTCCCTTCCAACCCAAGCCACTCTAATTCTAATTGATGCTGTGTACCACAGGCACTCCTCTCATGGTTTTCAGTTTGGTTTTGGGTGAGGTTTTTTGTAGCTGTGCGTTATTGCTGTGATTTTTAAAGTACCACCTGTTCTGCTTTATACTTACGAGGAACTTTCTGAACTCTCTATTCAGTCTAATTTTTGTTTCTTTTTGGATAAAAAAATGCACAAGAGAGGTTTATCTTCCAAATACACAGCTTTGTTTTGATGTATGAACTTCCAGTGCTAAATGGTGCAATGAAAGCAATTATTTGCATGTGGACTGGTGGTGGTCTGGGTGTGTTTTACCCTTCAGCTTTTCCTGTGGGGCTTCCATCTACACCTCAGACTTCATCTATGGCAAAGCTGCTGCTGTGGGCAAGGGCTTTTCTAGGACATGGGGTGCTGCAATGTTAAATATTATTGCATTTAAATTATGTTTTTGTTTCAGTTATGCAACAACATCCAGTGTATGAGACACTCTTATGGTCAAGTGACAGGAGTCCTGCCTTTACTGCATTAGTCAAGTAATGCAAACCAATTTCACTTAATGTTGGGTAGGAAACAAGCTTGAAATGGAATAACTTTTTAGTTGGATTGCTACCAGCTTGCTACACTGGCAGAAATGAAATAATTATTTGTCTGTTAATGGCAAACTGTCAAGAAAATGCTGATTCTGATTTTAATGCGTTTCCAAAACTTATTTATTAAGAATTGCATAACAGCATATTGGGATATTAACATTGCAGCTTTGGCGGCTTCACTCTAAAAACTGAACTTTAATTTTTTAAAAATTGTGTTTCCAAGAATGAAGCATAAAGAATATGGGGTTTGTGTTATATGATTTTTTCTTTTATTGTGAATATGATAGCTTGGTGAAATGTCTTACCTTTTTTATTATAATGGTTCTTTTGGAAATGACTAAATCAATGTTTTTGTCCTATCTTATATCCATCTTAAAAATAATTTGTGTAGCAAAGGAGTAATTTCATGATGAGGCCAGGTCACTTTTAGTAAAATCTAATAATTGTTCTCATATGGGATATTATGTCCTGTGCAAAGTATGTGCTTTTCTGCATCAAAATAATCTCAAGGGCAAGAAGGACAAAAATTACTGTAATAAATAGCAGAGAAATATGATTTCTATTTTCAAATAATAAAAAAAGTCCTTTCTAAAATGTAATTGAGAAAAATTAACAACAAGAGTGTCTGGTTGTATTAATGTTGGTGGAGTTTGATAGTTTTGTTCCTCTGCTACACATCAAATATAGATAAGTCTTGTTACTCCTAATCCTCATCACTGTTGGGCATGGCTTTAAAAAATTTAGCTCTCTTCTCTGAAGATTTGGGCTAATTAAACTTTCATTCATCTTCTGAAACAAAAAAAAGTTGTGTTCCATTCTGCTCTTGCCTTCTGCAGAGGAGGTACCACGAGCATTGGTGCATTCAGTGCCTGATAACGTGGCACTCCTGGGCTGTTCTGCTGAACATCTGGATTTCCAGAGCCTCTCTCCATCACTTGCAAAGTTGTTCCAGGTTGTGTAACACTTTTTTTGTCCTGCTGGACTCCTGCTCTGGCCATTAGTGGCTCTCCCATTTTCCTGGTGAATGAATGCCTGAAGAACAGAGTTTCTACCACCACAGCACAGTGGGGTGAGGAGATCTTAATTCCTGAAGCAGCCCCTTCTCCTCATGCTGTGTCAAATCTTTTCAAGGTTTGGTTCATGGTGTGGCTGTGTTTGGGATTTTTTTTTTTTTTTTTTTTTTTTTTTTTTTTGTGGATGTGGGTCAGCTGTTAGTTTCTTCTAGATTTAGATTTTTCTATAAGTTCTAGCAGGCTGTTACTTGTGGTCAGGGAAGGCTTGCTCCTGAAAATGCTGATAGGAGCCTGAGATAAGCAGGGAATGAGTCATGTTTGATTGCTGTGTAGCACAGCAGTGAAAGTCTTGTGTTGCTTTGTTTCGTGTTGGTTTTTCCCCTTTTTTCTGAATGCCTGCTGTGAATGAGAAATCTGATGGAATATTTTGCCAACCACATTGTTGTAGTCCTTTTGCCACAATTACTAGCTTTCCTGTGATAATCATGTACATACAGAATTATTTTAAAACTGCTTACCTGGCCTCTACATCCCTTCATTTCCTTGGTGCCTTGCAGACCTGGACTAACACAAAGAACGATGGGGTACAGTGTTTCTGAAAGGAATTTGGCAAAGGAAAGTGGTGCTAACCTAAAACTGGTAGATTTTGGGAGCAAAATTGGTCTTTTTGGTGACAAGTTAGAAGTCCTTCTGCCTGGCACTTTTACCCCATTGCTCTGTGTTTTCTTTATCACAGAGCATCCATGGGGTGAGTCAAGATTGCCCTCATAAGAAGGCCCTCATAACCAGTTTGTAGACAGTTGTTTTGTTCATAGAACTCCAGGAGTTACCTAATTAGCAATAGTTTCTGTTGGAAACTCTGATATTGGAAATAGAAGTCTCAACACAGGGAGTTGGTGGTGTGGCAGAGAACCAGTATAGAATTATTTAGCTGTAATCGATCAGGTGAAAAACGAATTATTTTTTGAGCTTCTGTCAGCAGAGAGGATTGTCAATCACTGCAGCTGAATTTAATATCGTGTGCAACTGGTGTATTATGTTATAAAGAGCACTGTAGGTTGATAGCTTTTTATGAAGCTGAATAAAATTATTTCTCTAGATGTCTCTTCCAGCTGAAGAGATCGCCTGAACTCAGATGTTGTCCAGTGAACATAAACAGCAATGTCTAGTAAAAATGCTTAAGTGTGGCTTTTAACTCAAAAAATTAAGAGGTTGTTAATGTACTGAGAAGTGGCCTGTTTTCTCACCATAAAGTAGGATTTTCACTTAGTATTTGGCTAATCTTAGAAACTATGTAAATGTCCTTTAAAGCTTTTGATAGTTTTAATGCCATAACTATGCTAAGTCAACTGAGTTGGTGAGTTCTTAACATAATACTTAAGGATTATTATTAATAACTGAGTGTTCTTTGTGGTATTTTTCACAAAGCATTAATTCAAAGAGTAAGCTGTGCAGATTGCACTTGATGGTGCAGCAAGAAAGCACACAATAGAAGGAATACAAATGCAGACCTTCTGGTGATATTTGTTTCTGCCCAGTGGAATTTTAGGTGCCTATATGGCATTTCCATAAGGAAATATTTGTCTGCTTAAGGGCATCATTGTGGCACTTTGAGGTAATTACTGGTTTGTGCTGGTTTCTTTGGAGGTGGAATTGTCTTGTGTCCTTGTGGGAGTTAGCAAAGGGCTGAACGAACCAGGCAAATTCATGGTCTGTATGTGTCTTGAGTAAATATAGAAAACTTAGTGAGGATTTTCTTGTTCAGCTCCCAGCTATCCTGTCATGGGATAAATACTCCCAAGACCTGAGCTTTTTGTTCAGGTGGTTTCATCGCTTGGTATCTTCTGAGCCTTTCATTAAGTGGTATGAAACATAAAGGAGAAAAATAGATGTTTCCTTAAATAATTTTCAGAGAGGTACTGCTGTCCTGTGGGTTTGTGATGCAGTTTGGTCACTGTGCAAGCCTTGTGCTCACCATTTGGTTTGTTTCTGTGTCTCAGCTCTATGGTGTTCTTGTGTACCCACCTGCTGTTCAGATGTAGTAGCAAGAGTATTTTAAATGAGTGGGCATTAGACTTTTTATAGAAACAAGCCGTGCATCTCTTAGCCTCCAAAAGCCTTTTAACATTGTTAATCTTCGTTGTTTTCAAAGAAGGTTAAAACATTCTATTTGGCCTCTTTGTTATATTTGCAGTTTCAAAAGCTGTTTCATTGATTGTGAGTGTTAGTTTCAGGCAATATTTACACTTTGCTATTGACTGTTTTGTAAGTTTAGTGTGTAGGTGGATTCCATTTGCCCTCAGGGAAGAAGCTATCCTAACTAAGGCTTTAATTAGCCGTTTCTTGGTTTTCATTGAAATTCTGGAAACTGAAGGTGTGAGAGCTCATCAGAATTGGTGTAATTTGGATGGGATCTGAGTCAGTATTAACTAAAATCATCTCCAAATCCCAGCACAGGAAGGACAGGGAGCTGCTGGAGCCAGGCCACAGCAGGGACACCAAGGGCATCAGAGGGATGGAGCAGCTCTGCTGGGAGGAAAGGCTGAGGGAACTGTGATTGTTCAGCCTGGAGAGGAGAAGGCTTTGGGGTGAGCTCATTGTGGCCTTGCAGTGCCTGAAGGGAGCCCACAGGAAAGATGGAGAGAGACTCTTGACAAGGGCCTGGGGTGACAGGACAAGGGGGAATGGCTTCACACTGACAGAGAGCAGGTTTAGATTGAATATGAGGAAGAAATTGTTCCCTGTGAGGGTGGTGAGGCCCTGGCACAGGCTGCCCAGGGAAGCTGTGGCTGCCCCATCCCTGGAATTGTCCAAGGTCAAGCTGGATGGGCTCTGGGATAGTGGAAGGTGTCCCTGCCCATGGCAGGGGGTTGGGCTGGATCATCTTTAGAGTCCTTTCCATTTCAGGCCATTCTGTGATACTGTGAGTTAGGTTTGTAATGCCTTGTGACAAAGTGTTGGTGGTTTTGCATACAACTAGGTTTGGGGAGGAGGAGAATTTGTAAAATTGTGTCTACATGTAATTGCAAGAAGAGCTTTGATAAAAACACATGGAAAAAAATAGAGAAGTCATCAAGAGAACTAGACTTACTGTTGTGTATCAGCAGGCCAGGACAGCCTATTTTTTGGCCACTTGGGTTCAGGTCTCCCTTGACTGAGCAGGACTCTGAAAGGTATCAGTACATCTTTACAGCATGTTGGTCTGGTCTGTTTGTAGCTCTTTGGCTTTGAACTGCAGAAGTTTGGACCTCCCACATGTTATTACAGTGCATGGGACCTTTCCAAAGGGAATTTGGAGGTTTGATGGCCACTGCTCTAAATCAAGAGGGAGATAGTTCCACAGAAGTCTGAAAACAGTGTAACAGACACGATGGGCTTTATTGCTGCTTTTCTTTATCTTGATTCTTTTCCTGTTTTTTCTGCTAATGGCAGTAGGATGTCAGTCCTGCTTTTGAACTCTGAAGAAATCTTTCTGTTTGGTCTGGCTTGTGTTGAGCACTTAATTTTTAGGTAATGAGTTTGACAGTCCCCTACCAAAACCAAGCAAACAAAAAAAAGTAACTGGTTGGTCAGCTGTAAGGAAGGGTCTGAATAAGTGTTGACTTCTGCCTTGGTCTAATTCTGGGATTAATGTGAGGACTTCATTAATCAGTTACGAAAACTTAGCAGGAAATCCTTTCTTTTTTCTTTTTTCTTTTTTTTTTTAAGATCTTGTGAAGAAAAGGCTTTGGAAATATGAATATTTTCTCTCATTCCACTGTTCCAGTGCTTGGAGAGTCTGGTTATCTAGAATCACAGACTGGTTAGGGTTGGAAGGGAGCTTAAAGATCATTTTGGTCTAAACCTCCTGCCACAGGCAGGGATGCCACTAAGCTTTATGATGTTTATTTTCACTTTGCTTTTCCTTGTCTCCCATCCCATACCTTGCATCTCACCCCCCAAAACCACACCTTTTTCAAAGAATTCAAGTACTGACTGATAGGGGTCATGTTTGTATAAGAACTTGGTTTTAATGTTCACATTAAAATTAATTATTCACATTTAGCAACCACATTGGTTTGAGATGTGAGGAGGTGGATTTAACAGTGACAGCACCAGCCTGTGCCATAAGCTGCACAGTAGAACTGGACAGTAAAATGATGCTTTCTTCTTGATTATTAGTGACCTTTTAAGTGTTGTTTTGCCAATGACAAAAATGAACTTTTGTAGTAGATGAAGCAAGAACTTATGTACCTTTATGCTAACAAATAAATAAAAAAATTTCAAAGACTTTAATGGCATAAATTGCATTTCCTGGTAGCTGATGATGAGTTGGCCCTTGTCTCTCCCAGGTGCTAATTAACTACCAGTAAGTGTCCAACTAGAGATTGTAATTAGTTCTGAAACTGCTGTGCCTTGATCACTTTCTGCAGGGTTTCTCCTAAGTTAAAGTCTCAAGAGAGACAAATGCTGTGGCTTTGCTTCCTGCTGTTTGGGAAGGAGGCAGTGGATTGCAATAGAGAAATTAACTTTTCTGTCTCTCACGTTTGCCTTACACTTGGATCTGTGTGAGGTCCAAGTGTACTTGGAATTTGTTGCACAGAGGGTTCATTAAATTTCCTTGGACAGAGTGCAGTAAATCCAGCAAAAATTAGCTCTGTGTTTGTCTTCCATTGACTCACGGGTAATTGCAAGGAAAGAAAAAGGATGTTTGGCATCTCTTGACTACATAATGAAGTGGGAGATTAAAGCTCCACATGAAAAGAAATCTGTGATTATATAATAGCAGTAGCTGCTGTAAGATGTTTATTTCTTTGGTTAGTAACTGAGAAATGGTGTATTATAATCCTGATCTTTCCTCACACACTCTGGGAGGAGAACATGATGGCACAGGACAGGGATGTTTGATGAAGGACTGATGGAAGGCACTCGTCTTCCCCAAGGACAAATGCTTGTGGGGGAAGCTGGAAGTCTGCAAGCTTTCAGGCCTGGCTTTGCTTTCTGCAGGTGCCATCTGGGACTGTTTTTTGCAGCCACGAAACACATAACAGCTGCACACTTCAGTATTTCACCTCTTATTAGCCAGTGTGTGCTTTCAGTTAAAGACATTTGAAGTTCATTAGATGGAAGCTATTTGCAGGCACAAGCTACCTGGAAGAAATTATTGCTTAAACTTTATTCTTTTTTACACTGAAATTGAGTTACTTTCAGGGTGTTTCAACATAAACAAGAAAACGACATGTTGTTGTCCACTTTTCCATATTTCATTCATTAAGGAAGTTTTTCTCAAGACATCTCAAAGATCTCTTAATACATCAATGATAATATGGAGTCTGTTTGGGCCTTGAGCACTTTAACTCTGCCTTGTGTACAAAGGCAGAACCAAGAGGTGGGCTTTTGATTGCTCTCATGAATGAAAGTGGTTTGTCTTGGGGATGTCCTTTCCTTCTGGATGAGCACTGGCATGGCCAGGGAGGAATTCACTGGCTCCTTTTATCCTCTCAGCAGTGTAGCTTCATTGGCTCGTGCATATTGCTGGACTCTGTGAGCTTCTGGCTCTTACAAATGTGAATTTGATTCCTGACCCAGTTCACTCAGAACTGAGGGGTGCCACGTGGGCCAGGCAGAAATGGAGCAGGCAGGAAGAATGGTACAGTTCAGAATTCTGCTTTCAGGTGTCAGTGGAGCTGTGTGCTTTGGAAACAGGGAAAAGATCAGTTTGTGGAATCAAATAGAAGGCTGCAGCAGTGCACTGCCTGCAAGGTGGCAGTCACAAAAGAGAGCACTGCAGACCTTGGGAACAGGGGCTGGATTTCTCTGTCACCTGCTAGGTTTTGCTGCTGCTGAGGGCACTGTCTGAAGTCCTTTGCTTTGTCCTGTGTAATTCTAAGAAGTCTGGAATCAGGGTTATTAGCAGTGGGTTATGACTTCTTGCCAAGAAAAGGGTAATTGAAGTTAACCTTTAAACCCTCTGGAAAATCACTGGTTTGGGTGAGAGCTGTCTTGTATTGAAAGGGGTATTTGGAAATGCAGAGTGATGTGGAATGTTCTGCTGATGTTACAGACGAAACTGACTTGACACTGGATATTTTTGCTGGCTTGGGTTAATCCTAAACTGAACCAATTTGAATTTGCAAACAGTGACTGTTTAATCCTCATATCTTAATTATTTTATGCTCCTGATATGGGCTCTGCAAGCTAACCTACCTTGGTGCTCACACAAAACCAGGCTAAATCATCACACAAAGGGATGCTGTGTAAACAACCCAGAGAAGGAGAAAAGAAGGGCTTTTACTTGCAAAGATAGCAGCAGTCTTTCATTATTTTCAAAAATAGAACAGGCTCTCAAGAATTGCCTATAAATTGATATGATGTGGAAATGGAAATTGTCTGGCAGTGCCTAGAAAGTGGAGCATTGTTTGCTCAGGAATTGTAATATCAACTGTGAACAAACTGGAGGGGCTGATGGATTCTGGCTGTACTGCAATCACAGGCTGCATGGTGAGCCACTGCTTTGCCACCAGCCTAGTCCTGCTGGCAGGGACGCCTGCTCAGTGGTAAAGGAATCACAAAATCTGAATAGCTTGGGTTGGAAGGGACTTGAAAGCTTATCCNAGTGGAGTTATCCTGGCCTTGGACACTTCCAGGGATGGGGCAGCCACAACTCCTCTGGAAAGGGAGATTAGGGTTTATTTTTCATTAGTTCTATGTGGTTTTATCTACACAAATGAAAATAAACCAGAATCTTATTCCATAATTTTTTTTCAGTTACTGTTAAATAGACTTCTCCTCAGGGAAAGAAATAAAAGTGAATGCCATGTCATTGTACTTCTATTTTTATGCGCTACCCCTTCTATGTTGCTTAAATACCGGATGACTTGCCCAGCTTTTTCAG
>VZUA01096745.1:9166-24112 GCA_013401035.1 Horornis vulcanius | reverse complement strand
CAGGTACTGATCATTATATGCTCATAAAAATGAGGCTTTTGAGAAGACTTAATGTTTCTCTGTGTTAAATTATGAGTGGTGTGGATTTCTCTTTCCATTTCAAGAGAAAAAATATATATATAATAGAGTATAGCAAGAAAACTTTTGAAAAATAGTATCAATGAAGTTGTATCATGGGTGCATAAGCTTTACACATATCCTTCTATGCGCGACAGAATGCTCTTTTTCCATATAAAAAATGATGACTCTAAAAGCATCACATTCTCTAGCAACTGATTCTATCCCTTGACACTGGGAAAACCCCCTGTCCTTTGGAAAACTGCATGAGATGTAATAATGCTCTATTCTTAGAAATCTGATGATGTGCTTCAAGAAGCTTAAAAAAAAATCTAGCAGTGATGTATTGTCAACAGGAATGTAGAAGGGCTTTTGTGTTCCTAGGGAATTTAAAACCATTTTCCCCTCTCTATTAAAAAGAAAAGGGAAGTTAAACAGAAATTGAACTGACCCTCCAAATTTTCTAGTCACTCAAACACAGTCATGCTCATGCTGAGCAAACACCAACACAGCTGTTACAGCTCTGCTGTGTAAGAGAAAAAAACCCCAAAANACACATATCCTTCTATGCATGACAGAATGCTCTTTTTCCATATAAAAAATGATGACTCTAAAAGCATCACATTCTCTAGCAACTGATTCTATCCCTTGACACTGGGAAAACCCCCTGTCCTTTGGAAAACTGCATGAGATGTAATAATGCTCTATTCTTAGAAATCTGATGATGTGCTTCAAGAAGCTTAAAAAAAAATCTAGCAGTGATGTATTGTCAACAGGAATGTAGAAGGGCTTTTGTGTTCCTAGGGAATTTAAAACCATTTTCCCCTCTCTATTAAAAAGAAAAGGGAAGTTAAACAGAAATTGAACTGACCCTCCAAATTTTCTAGTCACTCAAACACAGTCATGCTCATGCTGAGCAAACACCAACACAGCTGTTACAGCTCTGCTGTGTAAGAGAAAAAAACCCCCAAAAATCATCTGTACATTTGTTTACACAGTTTCTGACATTTGGCCAGGCCATGCAACTCCCAGCTGAAGTGAAACACAAAAAACCACATGCTGCTGGCATGCTCAGCACGGGAGACTGAGACACCCTGAGCTGCATCCTGGGGGCTGGCAGGGGTCCCGACAGGATCCGCAGGGGAAGAACTTAATCTCACTGCCTGCCAGCAGGGATGCTCCTCACACAGAGTCCCTGGGGACTTGGGTGTGTTTTACCTGTACAAACCTGAGGAGCACTGCCCCTTAAAGAAAGGGACCTCCAGCAATCCAGATTTTGAGCAATTTCACTATTTATTTATGATGCCTCATCTGAGATACCCTAATTTTGAAGTAGCATTAAATGGAGACTTATGGTTTCATTGGGCACAGTTTCAGGATCCCTCAACATTTTCTAGAGAAGGTTGGGAGTATATAAACCTATTGGCTGCAGAGATGACATCCTTAACACCTTTTGTTGCAAACTGTAGAAATAGTCCACAGGTCCCCAGGGTCCTGGAGCATGGATTATAAGTGTGCTAGAACACAATAACAAATATATTTCTGCAAATGATTACATCTTCTCATTAATTTTCATTTGAATCTATATGTTAGAAGAAGTGTGAAAACAAATTTGATCATATATAGATCTAAGAAGTTTCAGCTACTTGCTATAGCCTCACAGTTCAGTTATTTAATATCTGGACACTGTCCAGAGAGAGGTAAAATCAACAACCACTTTGTAGAATTTGTTTGCTTTTCTGTTCATCCCTCCACTGTTTTTCCAGTCCATCTAGATTTCTACAGGAAAAAAGTATTTGTTTTCTTTTGGAAGTTGACAGAAAGTACAACATGTTACCCATAAACCAAATGGAAGCCTCATGTGTTGCTTTTTCCTGAGCTTCATGACAATGAGCTGTGAGTAAGTTTGACCTATATGCTGTTTGCACATGCATACCACCTCTCCCTCTCTCTTCAAATAAACTAAACATAGAAATAGTACAGAAAAATGTCTTAACAAAAATGGTCCACTTTTTATTTTTCTTTCCCTTCATATTTGTTTCTGATCCTGTAGGCTTTGATCTAACTTGCGGGAAAAAGAATGTATAGATCAAAGCAAAATCTGCAATGACATTCTAATAACATAATGTGTCTGCAGGTCAAATTAGGCATACAAGCAAGAGGATTGAATTTGAATATGATTTTAAAACTTGTTGACAAGAATATGTAAAAATATGCTTACATAAATATGTTTTTGCTCAACTCCTCTTTGAGCTAATTTAGATTTACTCTGGAGACATTTTGGTGCAGTAGATCAGAGTCTAGTTTAAATGACATCATGGTGACCAAGTGGGGGCAGCGATTAATATCTAAATTAATGTAGACAAAAATTGTATCTGAGATGCCAAGTGTGTTAAACCCTTGAAAAGGAACAATCCAAAAACTTGTCTGGAATGTGGCGATTCCACCAGCCCCAGGGTCAGAGCCTGCAAACAGTTACAGATGTAGAAATCTGTTCACAGCTATGTGACAAAGCACTCATCCGACCACAGACAAATTCAGACTTGGCATGAGGGAGTGCAGAACTAATTTAACCAAATGGAGGTGCACCAAGGATGCAGAAATGTCCTGGTGAGTATATTCCAGCTAGCAAAGCTGTGTTCACTCAGAGACAAGTTTTGCTGGTCTCACTCTTGCTCTTTGGGACCCTTACATCTCACTAGATTTGATGCAAAAAGTAGAAGTGCCATGCTGAGATCTGTCCTATGAACTGAGTAGTTTTCCAGTGGCTGTGTCTGGGAGAAGGCACACCCCAAAGCACAGCCTGGGAGAGAGGCACAGGAATGATGCAGTCTGTTTAAGCCTCTGATAAAAACATCTGACAGAATATAAAGATGCAGGTAAATCTCAGGGCAATAAACTTATGTTCTTTGTAATTGTAATACATTCAAAAAACCTTGCTAAGGGTGGTTTTCATTTTATTTAGTGCATCTTGCAATGATAAGTAATAAACATCCTACCTCAGTGCTCAATAAGGAAATTATTAAGAATATTGGGTGTGAAAATTATAGAAGAATTTGAAATAGTTTGGTGATTGTGCTTGTCATTCTTGATTCAGTGTAAGTCTGTTGAGGAGAAGACATGCTATCAATATTGTGATATTATTGAAAATCTGAGAAATGGCTGAGAATATACACAGAATATGCAAGCATTACATTTCTCATTCTAGCTCACAACTCAGAGGTAAAAGCCTCCATCACCTGGACACAGATTACCAGGGCAGAAGCTATGTGGCTTTGATTCTACTGTTATTCTGTGAGAGTAGTTCTAAGTGCACAAAGAATGAGAAAGGGAGGTAGATATAATTGTTTCTTTAGTTCAGAGAAAGAGCTAGTGGGGCCCCATGGAAGTGACTCACTCTGACACTCTATCCTGCCACATCCTCAGTGGGGTCTCCTGCAGCATGGGCTGTGTGTCAGAGCCTCCCTACTCTGTGGAGAAGTTAAAAGCAAAACCTGGGGAAATTGTTCTGTGAAATATCATCTGCAGTGACTTCCAGGAACTCCTCAGCTGCATCATGCTGAGGTAGGGCTGGACAGAAATTAACACTGTTCTTTCTTCTGGGCCCTGGCTGTGTCCCCACTGCAGGGGTCAAAATGAGTCACTCCACCAAAATGAGGCAGATGTTTACCATTCTTCTTTAACACTTTATAGTTTCAGAATCTAGCTTTTGTCCTTTTGAGCAATGATGACCCATCAAGATCTGGTAAAGAGAAACAAACAAACAAATTTACTGCAGAAAAAGACATTAATCATTAAGCAAACCAAGGACCTTAACTGTCCAAAACTGTCAAACAGTGAAAAATTGTTCTGGAAAATATATGGTGTACATTCTACTATTTCCCTTCTAGAGACAGCAGTCCTGAGAGTTATGGTTTTGTCCCTTCACTGCAAGTATGAAATATCTAAAATCTNAGAGACAGATCAAGATGATTGAAGTTGTTCAAAAGAAATGATAGTTCCAGCTCATCAAAAAGAGTGATCTGGCTCACATGCNGCTGTGGTATTCATACCAAGAAGACATGAAGTCCCGAAACTCTCAATACATTTCAAACTTTAGTGCTTATACTAGCAGTGCTAAGGATGTAATAATAATTGATGGAATATAAAGAATGTAAAGCCTTTTTGCTTCTTTGAGTTTAATGGCAGAAGGATAGGCNCTGTCCTACCAAAGAACAAAATCAGATTATTTGACATATATTTGACACATCTGTGTTGGATGTTCATGGATGATGCTGAGTGTTTGTTTGTAAACACTTCCTGGGTTAATATTGTTTTGTCAATTTGTTATTTTTCTTATATCTTTTAAATCTGTTGCTCTTGCTTTTCTACTTAAAGAAGAAAAATGCTTTTTAAGAACAGTTGCTTTTTAAGTTATATATCCTGATGAAGCAAGTATATAATTGTTTAGCTTTTAAAATTTTTATTTCAGATCTCAGTTATGGAACTTCATTGAAATAACACTAACATAACGTAAGTGAGGACACTTCAACAGATAAGCAGCCTTCTCCTCTTNAACAGCACCTGATTTTATGAACACAAGATTAAGCTTTTGCTGCTAGAATGTACAAGTGCAACTCAGCTAAACAAAGTGGAGCTGTGCAGTCTGTGTCAGCAGTGGGTTTGAATCCAGGGCTTCATTATTTAGATGGTGAACTCCTGATGTGAGGAACTATCCTTCTGTTTGTTTGAGAGATCCTTGAGCTTCTTTATAAATGATAAAATCACAACTTGAGGCCTCAGGGAAGAGGAATACTGACTGTGAGAGAGAGGGGCTCTGTACAAATACAGGAAACCCTCACTTCAGCTGCCTCACAAGGACTTAGAAATTAAAAAAAATAGTTGAAGTATTTGTTATGTATATTGGTCTTTAAATAAAGCTTTGAATGGTGTTTATTTAGATTTCTGGAGATACTTGGGTGCCCCATACAATTCACTGATGGATGGTCCTGCAGATCTGAATGTATTCATCATGTTTTGGGTAAATACAGCAAAGGAAATAAAGTATGGGAAGAGTATGGGAAGAACCTTTATGGTCCCTTTTTCAGATGTGCTTGGGAGAGGATTTACTGTGAAGGGTCTGGGAGGACAGGAGTCCCACTGCTGCCTTCTGGCAGTGTGCCTCACCCTGGTGTGATGCCAATGAAACCATCCCCTCCTGGAGTACCACAGCATCCTGGTACCTTCCCACCTGGGACAGCTGGCCCACATGCAAGCTCACCTTACAAAGACAAATCAAACAGCCAAAACTTTGCTTTGGCTGATCAATACCAAACAGCTAACCAGTGCAGCTCTGAAGAATTAAGTATCATCGGTCACATTTGCAAGTAATTGGTGGGATTTTTACTCTAAACTTAAGAAAAATAGAATGATGAAAAGAATAGTCTTCATCAGGAAATGAAGGTTTAGATTCTTGAACCAGAACACAGACATTTGGTGAATGACCTAGCCAAAAAGTCTTTGTCTGTGCCATTTGTAGTACTAATTTGATGACATGAGCAGTGTAGGCAAGCATCACTCTCTCTTGAAGCAACCTGAGAATATGGCTAAACATGAGCTCCAGTAGAGTGACTACAAGCAAATCACAGAGCAATGACTTTACAGGACTGAACTAGTCTGAATATTCCTTAAATTAATGTATAAATGTCTTTATACAGTCATATTATTGGTGGGAATTTGCAAGAGCCCTCCTGCTGCAGAAATTACCAGGAGATGATAATCACAGTATCTCTTTTTCAACACAGACCAACACAGTGCTAGGAATTATATACAGGGGAAATCCCTCAGGGCAAGATGTAATTCTAATTTATTCCCACAGAAAATGTTAAGAAGAAATGTGTTTCCTATAAGGACCTCTGGAATTATGTATAGAGTTAATTGCTTTGAGACAGATAGAAAAGTAGATGCATTTGCAACTAAGACAAGGACTACTAGGGGATTTCAGGTCCTTCCATGAGTTTTTTTAATTTTTGAAATTACATGTTATTTTATAAAATATGTTAATTATCTTATTTCAATCTCAGGAAAGCTCTAAAAGCCACCAAAATTTTGTGTCAATATGCTTCTGCTGCCAGAAGTGTTGCTTTGGGCTCTCTGTACATTAATATATTGTAGAGCTGTGTTAAGAGAGACAGAGGACCTCCTTTCAGGTTATCTAATCTGATATTGCTTTTTTTGCATGAGTGTTTTATAGATTCGCCTTTGAAGACCTGGGGAAAAAAGAGTTCTGTGTTTTATGAAGAGTTCTGTGTTTTCTTTCCATGAAAGAGTGGATGAATCAGAAAAAAAAGTGTGTACTTGGATGTACAATGGTGAATTAAATGTATTCTTCATTACTTTTGGGAAGAAATTGTCAATGAATCACCAATTGAATGAATGAATGAATTGAATGAATCACTGATGGTGATTTTACTATAGAACTGACTCAATTGTATATTGTCAGGCAGGTGGTAAGTGACTGCTTCTTTTCCAATAATGCAAAAATATCTATGTTAGGTCCAGATGAAAAAACAAGTGCTGACAAATATCCCCCAACTTGCTCATAACATGTACTTCACTACTCATTGTGTAATCAAATCATCTGCCTTCCAAGTCCTTGTAATATTTGTTCAGAAAAAGTAGCCTTTTCCAGCACCCTGTAGGACAGACAAGGTTTAAAAAAACTTTCTTCTGTTAAAAAAGAAGCTTCAATAGAGCAAACATTTTTTTTCTTTGTATAGATTTCAGAGAAGAATGGAATGTACATTACTGTAAGTGGAATAAGAATTGTGTCCTTCCCAAAAACTTAAAGACCACCCAGAAGACATTAATAGTAAAAGATCAACAAGACCAAGCAATTTAATTAGTGAATTTAGTTCCTTTTGCTGATATGTCCAAGAACAGATTTTTTTTAAACTTATTTAGCCAATTTCAGGTTGTGCTGTTTACTTTAAGGATTACACATAATTAAGTTAAATCTTATCCATTTAACTCTGTTGTTATGAAACAGTGAAATTATAGAGTAAGATTGTTTCTGTTCCCAGATGTGACAGCACTTCTGATAGCAATTATAAAATCCAGTTTTTGGTTAAGCATGCAAAAAGGCAATCTTGCTTATGAACTATAATGGGAATAGCTCATATTAAGAAAATTCCATGTAAAAACTGGCTGTATTACTAGGCTTTAGTTTGAGTTGAAATCAACATGAAACAGAATTTTGTATTTCAGATAGAAGGGAGCATGTGCATGAATTCTTGGGGTTTGTTTTTTTGTGTGGTTTTTTTTTTGTTTTGTTTTTGTTTAGAGGGTTGGAAGCAAATTAATTCAGTAGTAGTCACAACAGCATTTTGCAACACAATTTGGCCAAAAAACAGCTTATGTTATTTGATTGACAAATGTGTACTTCCACAGGTATTCGTATTTCAAGTAATTATCTACAGAAATTAGCTCTATATTTAAATTTTTTAAGTGGAATTAGTAGCTTTTACTCTCCCATGCTATTTGTGGAAAATTCTCTCCACTTCCATTTTGTCAAAAAATACAAAAAAAAAAAAAACCCAGAAAACCCTAAGCCACCAACCTGAACCTTTCACATATTCAAGACTGCATTATTCCTGCAAAAAGGCAGAGTGAAACAACACAGTTTATTCAATCCCCCAGAATACAGTACTTGTAGTTGATTTTTTTACTTGTATTGCCAGGCAATATAGAGTTCACTGAGTGTCTCCTAACTTACAAATGTCACTGCACTCCAGGCTCTGAGGAAGTTGTTTATGACCAAAATACTTGGGCACTGAAGTCTTTGTGTGCATGATCCTCAGAAGGAGAAATCTGGGAATGTGAAGCTGGCACAGAACATTTGTTACAGTGATAGTAAGAGGTCATACTGTGGTTTTGTGGTCTGGTGCAGGCAAAGTGCTTTCTATGAATGTCACAACTTCCCTCCTTCATTTTCCCTGTATTTGAAGTGGGAGCAATGTCTCACTGCTTTAAGCAGAATGGAAGAGCTAGCAGGGTGTTTGTAAAGCAATGTAGAAGAAACACCAAGTTAAATAGCTGTACTGAAAATTAGAAATCTCTAGGAAGAAGTCCAAGAAGAAAAACATCTGGCAAAGGAGACATAGGAGGCCTGACAGAAGGAACAGAAAAGCAGGATTATTGGTTTGGTTTTCCCTTTGTAGATCAAACCGACACGTCAGCTGCAATGCAATCTGTTGTTTGTACAGGAAAAATTGGGGGAAGAAAGACTGGGAACATCCAAACTAAAGAGTGTCAAAAAAGCTCTCTGTGGTGTGCCAAGAAGTGGATGGAGTGTGTGGATGGAAGCACAGGAGTACATGGGAGGATCTGGCACTGAGCTCCTCTGTCTCCTAGGACAGGGCTACTGTGAGAGAGGATCCAGGCTGGGCTGCTGAGCTCATAGGCAGATGGAAATAGCTTTTTGAGTCTCTACAGGGAAGTTAAAAAAAGTGTGGCAAAATGTCTTACATCCATCATCTCAACTTGATAATATAGTGGTACATCAGTGAAATGAGCTTCCAGAGATTGTAGAGATTTTGATCTTTTTTCATATAGTCTTTTTCCTAGGCTCCCTGTTGTTCTTATTTCAGTTTCAGCTTCACTATTTCCTTTGTGTCTCATATTTCTTCATTTTTCCTGTGCTGTCTTAGTCTTCCTCTGTCCTATTCCTATTTTTCCCTTTTCTCCATTCAGTTGTTTATTTCTTCTTTGCATTCCACAGTATAATTGTGCACTGATTTTCCCAAAGCCTTGCTGTGTGTTGTTTCCTCAGTAAATAGTAGCAGTGACAGCTGTTCAGCTGTGGTGCTCTTCTCCAGTTCTCCTGCCTACAAGTAATGTTCCTATTTAGAGAACTGAAACCAAACTGATGTCCCAAAACTTTCAGCTACATACAGAGACTTCATTAAGGAAAAATTGACAATTAATGTAAGACAAAATAAATTAATATTGTCAGACAGTGAATTATGAGGCAGAAGATCCTACCTGATGAGCCAAAGACTTAGTAACTTAGCTCTAAGAAATATATAGTCTTTTGTAGGTGTCAAGAGGACAGGTGATGAGACTGATCTGAGGCAGAGCAGGAGAACCCCCAGGAGATGTGAAGAGCAACAAAACATAAAGTAGAGTCCAAGTCCTAGAGCACAGAGTTAATTTTCATCATGGTGGCTAGTGTGGGGCCATGTTTTGGACTTGTGCTGAAGCACTGTTGATAACACAGGGATATTTTGGTTATTGCTGAGCAGCCATTGCATGTCATCAAGGCTTTTCCTGCCCCTCACACCAACCACCCTGGCAGCAAGAAGGCTGGGGGTGCACAAAGAGTTGTGAGGGAACCCAGCCAGGACAGCTGAGCCCAACTCACCACAGGGATTTCCTATATTATATGCCATCATCTTCAGCAAATAAAGCTGGGGGAGGAGGGAGGAAGGATGGCACACTTGAACTGATGCCATTTCCCAAATCACTGTTGTGTGTGCTTGAGCTCTGCTTTCCTGGGAATGGCTGAGCCACTGCCTGCCCACTGAAAGTGGTGACTGAATCCCTTGTTTTACTTTGCTTCTGTGTGTGTGGCTTTCAGTTACCTATTAAAGTGTCTTTGCTTCTACCCCTGAGATTTCTAAGTTTTATTCTTCTGATTCCTTCCCTAGTCCTGCTAGTGAGGGAGTGAGTGGGCAGGTTAGTTGGTCTTAATTGCCAGCTGAGTTTAAATGTTAACCAGAACAAGCAGAAAAGGGGTTGTGTTGAAGATCCATCATGGAGCTCTGTAGGATCATTGTGAGTGATCAGATCTGGGAGTTGGTTTTGTCTTATTGAATGGGACACAGACAGGCCTATTAAAAACCTGTGACAAGGAAGATAGGTAACTTATCTCCTATGTAATAGGGAGGAGTCAACAGAGTGACACAGATGGAAAGATTTAACTAGGTGGGTAACCCATTTCAAGATATTTTGTTCTTCTTCTTATAGTTTAAGCAACTTCAAAAAATGAAAAAAAAAGAACACTTGGATTCACATCACGACATTATTTCAAAAGCAATGGCTAAAGTTAACACTGAGTCTTGTGCAAGTCATAATAGGATCACAGAATCACAAAATCACAGAATATCCTCAGCTGGAAGGGACCAAGAGGGACCATCGAGTCCAACTCCTGGCCTTGCATAAAAACATCCTCAGTAGTCAATTACGTGCCTGAGAGTGTTGTCCAGGTGCTTCTTGAACTCTGTCAGGCTGGTGCTGTGACCACTTCCATAGGGAGTCTGTTCCAGTGACCAAACACCCTCTGGGTGAAGAACCCTTTTCAAATACCCAACCTAAACCTTCCCTGACACAACTTCAGACCACTCCCTCAGGTCCTGTTACAGAGAAGAGATCAGTGCCTGCCCCTCCTCTTCCCCTCAGGAAGGAGATGTAGATTGCCACGGGGTGTCCCCTCAGTCTCCTTCAGGCTGAACAGAACAAGGGACCTCAGCCCATAAACATTCAACTCATGACCCTCCTCTGGGCACTCCCCAATAGTTTTATGTCTCTCTTACACTGTGGCACCCAGAACTGCCCCAGCACTGGAGGTGAGGCTGCCCCAGTGCAGAGCAGAGCAGGGCAGGACAATCCCCTCCCTTGCCAGGCTGATGCTGTCCCTGATGCCCCCAGGACACAGGTGGCTCTCCTGGCTGCCAGGGCACTGCTGGCTCGTGTTTAGCTTGCCACAGACCAGGACCTGGTGGTCCCTTTCTGTGGCACTGCTGTTCAGCATCTCATTCCCCAGTCTGTCTGTACATCCAGAGCTGCCCCATCCTAGGTGCAGAATATTTTTTACCTTCATACAGCTGGTGATTATCCAGCCCTTCAATTTGTTTAGTTTTTCTGTGGGACTTCTCTGCCTTTGACACAGTCAACAGTTCCTCCTAGTTTTGCTCCAAACTTTCCCAGTATCCCTTCCAGTCCTGCATCTAAATCATAAATGAATATGTTGAAGAATACAGAGCCTAAGATGGAGCCCTGTGGAACCTCACTAGTGACAGGTCCCCAGCCTGATGTCACCCCATTCACTGTAACCCCTTGTCCTGACCCACGAGCCACTTGCTCACCCATTGCTGGATGTGTTTATTCAGCTGTGTGCTGGACATTTTGTCCAGAAGGATCCTGTGAGAGACAGTATCTGAAATCCAAGTAGATTACATCACCTAGCTTCCCTTAATCAACTGAGTTACCTTGCTGTAAAAAGGAAATCAGGTTCTTAGCAGAACTTTTGTCTCATGAACCTATTTTGGCAGTGACCAATGAGTGTATTGTCCTTTAGGTGTTTTTCAATACCTCCCAGAATAATCTTGTCCGTAACTTTACCAGGAACTGAAGTGACACTGTAACAGGACTGTAGTTTCCAGGGTCCTCATTTTTTTTGCTTCTCAAAAACTGGGACAATGCTCACCAGCTTCCAGTCAGCTGGGATTTCTTGAGATTCTGAAGACTGCTTAAAAATCATTGGGAGAGGTTTCATGATGGCATCAGCAGCTCTTTGAGGACTCTTGAATGAATGCCATTATGCCCCATAGATTTACAGGGATCCAGCTGGAGCAGCAGATCCTGCACAGGAGTTGCTCATTCTTGCAGTTGTGGTCCTCCAGCTCAGGGCACTTAGACTGTCTTGATGGATCCTCTGTTTTGAAGAGCCAAAAAATGCATAAACACCTTTGCTGTGTCCCTGTCTCGGTTTGTGATGTGACAATCTTCATCCCGTAATAAGCTTTTATTTTTACACTGCTTATTGCCATTAATATATTTAGAAAAACCTCTTTTTACTGTCTCCCTCAATTGTGGCCAGCTTCAACTCCACTTGAGCTTTGTCTGCACAGATTTTCTCCTCACAGTGATGAGCAGCATTTCTGTATTCCTCCCACATCACCTGACCTTGTTTCCACTGGGCATACAACTTCCATTTTTGCTGTATTTCCAAGAGAAGATCCTTGTTCAGCCAAGCTGTCATGCATTGCCTGCCTAACTTCCAGCATTTAGGAATTGCCTGCTTCTTTGTCCTTAGGAGGTGACGTTTAATCAGTGACCAGCACTGATGGGACCCAGCACCTGTGGAAGCATTTTCCCAGGGTACCTTACTCACTGATTCTCTGAGCAGCCTGAAGTCTGCCCTCCTCATGTCCAGAGCTGAGGTTTTCCTGGTGCTTTTCCTCCTATCAACAGAAATTTTGAACTCCATCACTTTATGGTTGCTGTGGTGAAGACAGCCACCAATCTCCACTTGGCTACCAAGACCCTTTCTCTTGGCAAGCAGTAGATCAAGAAGGATATCTTTCTGAGCCTGCTCTCTAAGGACCTGTTCCATAGAGTTGTCATCCAGGTGTTTTAGGAACCTTCTGGCCCAGGTTGTAGCAGCTGTGTGATGTTCCCAGTAAATTTTTGAGGAGTTGAAGTCCCCCATAAGGACGAGGGCAGTTGACTTGGAAGCATCCCTTAATTCCTCAAAGAATAAATCATCAGCACCATTGTCCTGGCTGGGTGGTCTATAGCAGACTCTCATGATGACATCTGCATTGTTTGTTTGCCTCTTGATTCTTACCCAGAGGCTCTCAACTGTGCCATTGCCAACTGTGAGGTCCATACATTCCAACTCTTCTATATGCTTTAGAAGGGTTAGAATGAATGGAGATCACCCCTTTGCCCCTCCTGAAGAGCCTGTAACCATTCATCAGAGCACTCCAGTCACAGGACTCATCCCACCAGATTTCATTTATGCCAATGATTTCAAATCTCTGGGGTTGGGCCAAAATGTTGAGCTTTCAGCCCCTCTTGTTTGTTCCTGATTCTCCCTGCATTGGTGTAGAAACATTTCAAGTGTGGTACACTGTAGCCAATGCCTGGTGAAGCATATTAAAGCATCTCATTAATGCTCATTTCCTCAAGTTTTGGCTCACCATCCCAATGTTCATCACTTTTTTTGACAATTCCCCTCTTATAACCTAGTTTAAACCTTTGTCAACAAGCCCCACTGGCTCCTGTGCTACAACTATTTTTCCCATCTGAAACAGGTGTGTCCTATCTGGGACGAGATGTTGAAGAGATCCTCCTATGGTCAACAAACACAAACTTTTTCCCCTGACACCAACCTTGGAGCCATGCATTGAGTTCACATAACTGCCTAGTCCTAGAAATAATATTTGGTGTTACTGGAAAAATTGAGGAAATCACTACTTGTGTTCCTGATCCCTCAACCAATCATGCCAGGGACCCAAAGCCTCCTTTTTTGCCCTCAGATTTCTCTTTGTAATTCTGTTACTTCCAGTTTGAACAATCAATAGCAGATAGAAGTCAGAGGGCATTATTAGACTGGAGAGCTCTCCAGTGATGTCCCTCATCTGAGCCCCTGGGAGACAGCAGACTTCCCTGTGAGTTGAGGGTCTGCATGTTGTGCTCTCTTTGAAAGAGAGTCTTTTATTAAAATTACTTTTATTTTCCTCTCAACAGAGGAGATCAGGTGTACAGTTGGTGTTACTTTAGGAGACTTCACAGTTCCAGATGGATCTTCACCTACATGTCCTAGGATGACTTTTTGATGCTTGTATCCCCAATCATCTGTTCTGTTTGTGCTGTATATTAAGTTCTGTGCCTTTAAGACTAGTTTTAATAGTAAAGCAGAGAGAAGAAGCACATGGTTTGTTTTGAAAACAGCACTCACTCCTCTGCATTCTTTCTCCGAGACTAAGTTCAGCTGAGGCTCAAACAGACTACAAGGTATTTTTTGCTTTTATTTAGTTTTAGGCAGAGAAGTTCTCTGGACTGTTTTTTCCCCTCTTTTTCTTAGGACTGTTTAAACCTGCTCCAGACTGAAAAACCCAGAGGAGCACCAGGAGCTCACACCTATGACCCACTGGGGCCTGAGCCTCTAGTGGGACTAATGAGAGATTGGGTGAGCTGAGCTACCCACAGCAAGGACTTTCTGAATTTACCACCTCAGTTCAGAACAACAAAAAGTTTTATTGTTTCATATTATCCATTCATTATGCTTGTGGGCACTTTGTCTGTTAAATAGCTTTTTCCACCTTTTTTTTTTCCAAATAAGTTCTTTCCCAGACCAGTTAGAAAAGAAGTCATTTAAGTTTGCTCCCCAGAGGGACCCTACTTGTGAGTTTCTCCCAGATTTACCGTAAACCACCTCATCATTTGTCTTCTAGTTCTGGAGCCTCATACCTGTTGTGGAATTTACAAATCCTCTTTGTCAAATCCTGGGAAGAAGGAGAAACCTTCCTCCTATGTGCCATGACCTGCTTCAGCTTTCATCTTTGAAAGACCCTTTGCTAGCAATCCTTTTACTAATTCTCCTGCAGTGTTCTGAGATCTGCTTCTCCACTAAAATGGAGGTTCCAGACTCCAAGAGTTTTAAGGCCATAGTGTGTCTGAAAACAACTGCTTCACTTAAATCCTGTGTAGCCTGGTCACTTCTTCCTGTAGCTCCTTGACTTGGTGACACAGTTCCTCAACCACAGCAAACTTTCTGCCCCAGCCTCACGGAGAGGCATCAGGCACTCCTGGCAGGCAGTGACCTGGAGAGCTGCCATCAGCAGGTCTGTCTGTCTGTCTGGAGGCCTCTGGCATGGCTGGTTCAGTGATTCTCACAGATACACGGGACAGAGCTTCAGGGCATGTCAATACCATATTGGAAAAAGCTTAATTTAGTATGCTAAAAAGACTGGGGTTGAAAGGATGGCTTTGTTCTTCCTTACCAGCTACTGGGTCTGTTTGCTGACTCGACTGATGGTCAGAGGGGAGCCCTTCCTGCCCACCCTGCCTGCAGGAACTGCCCTGCCATGGCCTCCCTGTCCTGCCATGCCCTCACATCCCTAC
>VZUA01096741.1:0-10478 GCA_013401035.1 Horornis vulcanius | reverse complement strand
AAATAACTACCAAATTCTTGCAAAACACATAAGTTTAAGCTGTCCAAACCTAAATCAATGTTAAAACATTATTTTTTTAAAGTGGACAAACTGTATAATTAATCAGGCTTCTTTATAAAGGGAGATCAGTTTTGGAATGCTAGAATTTGTACTCCTCAGTATTCACTCTGAAAATGAGGTTGAATAAGACAATTTAGGCTTATCAATAAAAGCTTATCAATAATACCAGACTGACAAAGGAAAATAAACAGGTATCTCATGACAGGGGCTGAGCACTCATGCAGGTAAAAAAACTAGTGCTCAAAAACACAAGATTTTTTTTTAAGTAGTACAAAGAAACAATTCTAAATTAACACTTACAATGGCAAACTCTAAACTACTACCATTCAATAATCTATGAGATGGTGATTCCATAAAGTTGCAGCTCAGAACTCAGCAATAATTAAGGTGAGCCTTACAAAAGGGAATAGAAAAATAGCATGAAAAAGATTTAATGTTGTGATGAGCAGAATTTAAGACAGGATCTGGGTTTTTTCATCACTTACTCCTACAACGTAGCGTGCAGACTGCATTTCTGCTTTTCCAGTTTCAGGTTAAAGTCCTGTATTTCCCCAGCTAAATCATTCACAAAATCTAGACTAAATTTTAGCCTAGGGCTATCAAGTTCCACAACTACACTAAACCATACCTGAAGACCCCCAAGCCAATAAACCTGTTTTTGAAATGCCAGTTCTATGGATGTGCAATCCAGTAACTTCTTCAGTGCATCCTCATGAGAAATTTCTCTCAGGTAGTGCATTAGGAGTAAATTGCAGTATTGTGGTCTCAAAAACACTCCACTGTTAACATTATATTATCTCATTAGACTACAGGAAAGAATCCTGGCTTTGCAACTTAATTTCTTATGTTTTAATATTACATTTGTATCAAAATTAAGGCAAAATGCCAAGCTACAAAGGGATGAACAGTCCAAATGAGAAAGAGAACCATTATCAAAAGGCAGCACTTTAAATTTAAGAACATGTACTGCTTATTGCAAGGAATGGCCAATAAAAGGTGAAACCTCTTAATCACAGACAGTACCTATACAGACAAAACTTCAAGAAGCTCAAGGTAAAAATTCATACTTACTTGGATATCTATTTCAATTTGTATTCCTGTAATACCTGTGTAACCCAGATTGAGAGGCTGCATTGTACTATGCATTGTAGTTTAATGCTACACCTTGGGACAGTGCCTATCTTGTACCTGAAAACATAATGGATGTTTTGTGTGCTTTCTACATGACCTAAAGGGTTTGAAGGTCAGGTATTTTTAAAATGAAGTTAATTGAGTGCATTGGAAGATACATGGAACAGATCAAGAAAAGTGAACCAAAATGTGGATGAAGAGTAGTGCCTTAAAAGATGAAGAGTAGTGCCTTAAAAGACAGACAAAAGCCAAAAATCAGATACAGTAAAAGTGGTCAAATGATGAAAAAGAGGAGCCGAAAACCAGAATGATAACCTAGAGAATTGACTCTTAAGACTAACAAGTTAACATCTAGGATAGATAAGAAGCCATTCAATAATCAGGGAGAGGATGGACAAAACCTTGAAAACATCACTCAAACATAATAAAAGCTTTTTTTTGTTTCAAGCTAGAGAGCTCAAGAAAGGGTCACAGTTGTTAGCTCCCAGTAAAGTCTTATCTGTGAACAAGTCAACTCCTTTGAAATATATTTAACACAGAGCTTTCAATCTTGAGCTTTTACCTGTCATAAATACCATGAGTGTTTTAATGACTGTACAGGGAAGCTTAAACTCTCTGCAAGCACTATGCTTGATCTAAGGAGGGAACAAGGAAGGAAATTAGAATAGAAAAAGTTACATACCTTGTGTTGTTCTATTGCATCTACCCATTGTTGTCTGTGGTCTGGGTCCTGAGCCCGGAGGTACCAAACGCTATCATTGACACTGATATCAAATCTGCATTCATCAAAGTCATGGGGCTGTGACAGAAGAGAGTGTAAGAGTAGCAAAAATTAGCAACATGATCAACATACCTCAGAGATTACTTTGACACTCAAACAGTAATTAGAAAATCTGCTCTATATTGTCTTGAATTCATCCTAGATTCTAAATTGTGTAGCTGTCTCAAATAACGAACATATACTCTCATCATGAAAGATGCTGGTCTTCTGAAACAGAAAAGCCTGTGTAATACATTCTTATTAAATAAAATTTTCATAAATAAATTCCACATATAGTAAGTTCCATATTTTCAAATACTTTGAAACAAATTCTTTAGCAAAATATCTACCACACCAGAAAATATTCTTCTATATACATTTTAATTTCGAAACAGGAGAAAAATTTCCTAACATTACTACTACCAGTATTGATTTTAGATGAAATACATCACAAAAAATATCAGGATAGAACCATAGAATATCTAAATGACAAGTCAGAGCAGGAACTTAAACAAGATGTGACATGCTCTGCCTCAACTATTTTCACCATGAATATTTCACAGATACTTGGAAGCCACATGCAATCCTTTAACACATCTCCACTCAACTCTATCTAACTTCCAGTTTGCATGCCTTAAATACTGGTAAACTTTTACTAATGCAACAATGAAGCTGTTAAGGAAAGTACAGGGAAAAAAAACAATGATCTAATCTTCCCTGTACCCTGACACCATCAGTTCAAAGTTACTCCTTAGCAAACATCCAACTGAGTCCAATATTCCCTACACCCTTCATCTTTGAAAGTCATTTTTAAAGACACGTAACACAGGTGTAGCTGAAAACGTTTTTGAAATTGAATACAATGAAAAAATACACATGAAAATAATTGCAGGAGGCTAAGAGGCTACAGGATAAAGGCTGGTGACACAGTCTGAAGGACCACAAGTATTGGTACCAGATGCTGAAGACAATCCTATACATGTTAGGAATATCCTTTACAACACAAGGACCACTCTGCCAATACATTCATCTTGCAAACTAAAACATTGTGAATCACTCATGAAACATTCCACAAAAGAAAACCTAAGGGTACACCTCATTTGTTGTTATGCACATCATTCCTGTGCTAGTGAGAAGTTTTTTCAAAGAATTTGGAAACCAGACACTACTTACACACAAAAAACAAAAACAAACCAACAGCTTTCTCTTATTCTGTTTTTAATATACTAAGGAAGAAGAAAAGTGTAACAGAATTCAAATTACCAAATAAAAAAAATGAGCTAGAAAGAGTTTAACAAAAGCATGTTAAAAAACTGAAGTGTAAGCTTAAAGCTTCATACACTTGGTCAAGCACCTGAGTTAAACTTCCCAAAGGAAAAATCTCCAGCAACAGTAAGAACTGAAAATCAAGTCAAACAACTACAGCTACTAATTACCTAATATCTGGCCATCTCAAGTTAATTAAATTCAACCAAATTTCAAAACTGGTTCTATACACTCCTTTGCCTTCACTGAACCAGACAAAGGGGTGTAAAAAGAGACAGGAGGTTGTTTGATCCTGGCTGGATGCCAGGTGCCCACCAAAGTCTTAGTCACTACCCTCAGCCAGATAGGGGAGAGAGAATATGACGAAAGACTCATGAATTAAGATAAGGACAGGGAGATTACTCACCAGTTACTGCCACAGGTAAAACACACTTGACTCAGGGAAAATAGTTTAATTTATTAGCAATCAAAGCAAAGAAGGCTAATAAAAAATTGAAAGGCACCCCACTCCTCCTTACCAGGCTCAACTTCACTACCTATTTTCCTCTATGTCATCCCTCAAGCATTGCAGGGTAACAGGGAATGGGAGTTGCAGTCAGTCCACACATTTTCTGTCACTCCTTCCCTATGCTCTTTCCCTGTTCAGCATAAGAACTTTCTCATAGGACAGAGGGCTCTGAGGTGCTCTCCAACGTGGGTCCCTCCCAAAGGCTGCAGCTCTTCCTTCACTGCTCCAGGGTAGGTCCTTTCCACAGAGCACAGTCCTTCACACACAGCATGGGTCTCCTGGGGGTCACAATTCCTGCCAGCAAACCTGCTACAACATGGGCTCCTCTCTCCATGGGGCCACAGGTCCAGCTAGGAGGCTGCTCCAGCAGGGGCTTGCCACACCCCATGGATGCTCCCGGGTGCAGGGAGGCTCCCTCCCTGCTTTACCATGATCTCCCCTGCAGGCCACAGGGGAATTTATTCTCAGCACTTGACCATGTGTTCCCCCTCCTTCCTTACTGACCTCTGCATCTGCAGAGCTGCTGGTCTCAAATATTCTCAGCTCTCTCTCCCAATCCATGTTGCACAGCAGTTTTTACTATGCAACAGTACCTTTACTGTGCTCTGTACCTTTTCCTTAGGTACAGAGGAAATATACCATCATCTCTGTTAACTCAGTTTTGGTCATCAGCAGGTCCATCTTGGATCCAGATAAGTGCTGGGTCTGTGAAATATGGAGGCAACTTCTGCATCTGAAGAAGCCACATGTGTAGCCTCCCGTTACCAAAACTTGCCATATGGACGCAGTACAGGACACTACAAGTCTTCTAGTCCAGGTCCCTCTTCTTCAAGCTGCATTTTCTATTACAATTATTATATACATAAAAGAAGTTAATCTGCTTTGAAACAGCAAACTTGCCAAGGCAATGTGTCTTATATGGCTTACATGCCTGTTTCCAACCACTCCTGACAGGCCTTTAGTCACATGATGGCGGATATACATCTACAACAAACAGAGATATCCCAAAAAATCACCTAAACACAAAGTCTAGAAAGATTAGCTATCAAGGCTTTTCCTGACATGATATCATTCCTTAGCTTGACTCTCATTCTTGAAGCCTTTTGGAGAGAGTTACAAGCAATTACATTGTAGGTGACTAAAAACATTGCCAAAACTCACCTCAAAAACCTGCAGCACTACTGATTGCATGCTTCCGTACCGTGCACTTACTTCAGTTCACCATCATCCTTGCTTTCCCCTGAATCTCATCTCTAACCTAAACATCTTCTAATGCAACTTAAGACTATCACTACTCTTCTTTCAAAAGACAGGTTTTTGTACTCTCCTTCTTTCCAAAGCAGCTTTTAATACATATGAATACTCATGCCTTGTTGCTAAGACACAGAAAGAAAATGTTTTCTCTGAGGACTAGAGAAAACTTTAAACACTTTTCTCCACTATTTACTGCATACACACTTCTGCGTTACATGTAGTTAAGTCATATATATATACACACACACACATATATATTTATACAATTGACCAGCCAGTCAAAGGAGAGGATTGCCCTGCTCTGCACTGGGGCAGCCTGACCTTGAGCACTGTGTAGAGGTTCAGGCATGGAAATACAAGAAAGACATAAAGCTATTAGAGAGCAGCCAAAGGAGGGCCACAAAGGTGGCGAAGGGTTTGGAGGGGAAGCCTTATGAAGAGAGACTGAGCACACTTGGTTTGTTCTGGCTGGAGGAGAATGAGGGGAGACTTCACTGTGGTCTTCAACAAGAAGCAGTGGGGCAGGCACTGATCTCTTCACTCTCATGGTCATTGACAGTGAGGACCTGAGGAGGTGGCATGAAGCTGAGTCAGAGGAGGTTTAGGTGGATATGGAGAATAAGTTTTTCACCCAGAGAGCCATTGAGCACAGGAAGAGGTTCNCAACTTCACTACCTATTTTCCTCTATGTCATCCCTCAAGCATTGCAGGGTAACAGGGAATGGGAGTTGCAGTCAGTCCACACATTTTCTGTCACTCCTTCCCTATGCTCTTTCCCTGTTCAGCATAAGAACTTTCTCATAGGACAGAGGGCTCTGAGGTGCTCTCCAACGTGGGTCCCTCCCAAAGGCTGCAGCTCTTCCTTCACTGCTCCAGGGTAGGTCCTTTCCACAGAGCACAGTCCTTCACACACAGCATGGGTCTCCTGGGGGTCACAATTCCTGCCAGCAAACCTGCTACAACATGGGCTCCTCTCTCCATGGGGCCACAGGTCCAGCTAGGAGGCTGCTCCAGCAGGGGTTTGCCACACCCCATGGATGCTCCCCGGTGCAGGGAGACTCCCTCCCTGCTTTACCATGGTCTCCCCTACAGGCCACAGGGGAATTTATTCTCAGCACTTGACCATGTGTTCCCCCTCCTTCCTTACTGACCTCTGCATCTGCAGAGCTGCTGGTCTCAAATATTCTCAGCTCTCTCTCCCAATCCATGTTGCACAGCGGTTTTTACTATGCAACAGTACCTTTACTGTGCTCTGTACCTTTTCCTTAGGTACAGAGGAAATATACCATCATCTCTGTTAACTCAGTTTTGGCCATCAGCAGGTCCATCTTGGATCCAGGTAAGTGCTGGGTCTGTGAAATATGGAGGCAACTTCTGCATCTGAAGAAGCCACATGTGTAGCCTCCCGTTAGCAAAACTTGCCATATGGACCCAGTACAGGACACTACAAGTCTTCTAGTCCAGGTCCCTCTTCTTCAAGCTGCATTTTCTATTACAATTATTATATACATAAAAAAAGTTAATCTGCTTTGAAACAGCAAACTTGCCAAGGCAAAGTGTCTTATATGGCTTACATGCCTGTTTCCAACCACTCCAGACAGGCCTTTAGTCACATGATGGCGGATATACATCTACAACAAACAGAGATATTCCAAAAAATCACCTAAACACAAAGTCTAGAAAGATTAGCTATCAAGGCTTTTCCTGACATGATATCATTCCTTAGCTTGACTCTCATTCTTGAAGCCTTTTGGAGAGAGTTACAAGCAATTACATTGTAGGTGACTAAAAACATTGCCAAAACTCACCTCAAAAACCTGCAGCACTACTGATTGCATGCTTCCGTACCGTGCACTTACTTCAGTTCACCATCATCCTTGCTTTCCCCTGAATCTCATCTCTAACCTAAACATCTTCTAATGCAACTTAAGATTATCACTACTCTTCTTTCAAAAGACAGGTTTTTGTACTCTCCTTCTTTCCAAAGCAGCTTTTAATACATATGAATACTCATGCCTTGTTGCTAAGACACAGAAAGAAAATGTTTTCTCTGAGGACTAGAGAAAACTTTAAACACTTTTCTCCACTATTTACTGCATACACACTTCTGCGTTACATGTAGTTAAGTCATATATATATACACACACACACATATATATTTATACAATTGACCAGCCAGTCAAAGGAGAGGATTGCCCTGCTCTGCACTGGGGCAGCCTGACCTTGAGCACTGTGTAGAGGTTCAGGCATGGAAATACAAGAAAGACATAAAGCTATTAGAGAGCAGCCAAAGGAGGGCCACAAAGGTGGCGAAGGGTTTGGAGGGGAAGCCTTATGAAGAGAGACTGAGCACACTTGGTTTGTTCTGGCTGGAGGAGAATGAGGGGAGACTTCACTGTGGTCTTCAACAAGAAGCAGTGGGGCAGGCACTGATCTCTTCACTCTCATGGTCATTGACAGTGAGGACCTGAGGAGGTGGCATGAAGCTGAGTCAGAGGAGGTTTAGGTGGATATGGAGAATAAGTTTTTCACCCAGAGAGCCATTGAGCACAGGAAGAGGTTCCCTAGGGAAGTGGTCACAACACCAAGCCTGACAGATTCCAAGAGGTGTTTGGATGATGCTCTTGGGCACATGGTGGGACTCTTGAGGCTCTCCTGCACAGGACCAGAAGTTGGACTCAGTGATTCTGGTGCATCCCTTCAACTCAGCATATTCTGTGATTCTATAAATCAGGTTTAGGGTTATACTCAGCTCACCATGCAGTTCCATGCTATAAAAAATACAGCTCATCAGGTGACCCTGTTAGATCAAGTTGCTAAAAGAAAAGAAATAATCACTAACAAGGTTAAATACACTTCAAAAGGAAGTTAGGCAGGTGATACACAATTTGCTGTTTACTTATTTAACACCCTATAGTATGTATTAATTGTTTATTGTCCTTCTCTGTTTTTTTTTAAACATGCTTCATTGGAACAACTTTGAATTAAATGAACACAAAAGACAAATAAATCATCTGAATCATGTGATGTGTTCTTTTCCTTCCAGAACAAATCAGGTTGCTGTCGATTAACCCCCTTCTCCACCAGTACAGAGTTCACATTTCATTTCCACCAATAACTTGGCAGACTTCCACACGTAACTTTTTGGCATCATCTGTTACATTCTCCTCCCGCCGAGCTACAAACTTCCTTGGTTTACCTCTGGCTACAAGTGCTTTTATTGTTTTCTGTAGCTGCATCTAGCAAAGACCACAAAATGTTCTTCACAACTTCTCAGGTCTGTCCTTTATTCTTCCAACATTCTCATCAGACATCATTTGACTCTTTCATGCTTCCTGGAAGTTCTGTTTCTCTTCACTTTCTTCCTGCAGACAGCAACTCATTTCATTTAGATCTCATTTCTTTCTGAGGTTCACTGTTTCTAACCTAGTGTTGCCTTTCCCCTTTACACTCAGAAGCTGTTATAAATTGGTACAGTTCTTAGCCAGTCATATGACAGGACCGTGGAGGATAAATAGGGATTTTCATCTGTAACAAGCTAAGGACATGTGCTGACGCCAGGATATGTCCCAATGACCTTTCACAACCAAGATAAGGAAAGAAAAAGGAATGTTTTAGTTATGCAGGGAAGCAGGAAACAAGTAGGAATTCACTATCTATCTTCAGAATTTAAAGTGCCTTGGAGAACTTCAGCTGCTTTTTCTCAACCTGCAGCAGTCTCAAGCAACATACATAAATTGAGAGGGCACTGGGAAATAAAACCCAGATCAAGACACCTTGAATAGGGGCACCTGGAAACATTTATAGCATTTTCAAAACTGAGTTGCACAGACTTAAGTGTCCATGGCAGAGGTAATCTCTGTGTATGTCAAGGGTTCCTTTGAAAGTCCATATTATGTATATAAAAAAAAAACCTACAAAAAGCCCCCACAGCTAAATCATAATTCTATTCAAGAACATGCTGCAGGAAATAGGCCTCCAGCACCCACAAACACCCTTTCTGTATGACTCCTGGGTTTTTTTCAAGGCACCTGCAGAGAATCCTGAAGAAACAAAGGCAATTCCAAGTATTCAAGCATCCTAAATCCTTCCAAAACCAATAGATGCTAGCTCTTAAATTCTAAACATTTCTAAGCAAGAACCGTTTACATGAAAAAACACTCACTTTGCTACAGTTACTGAGGAAGTTGGTAGCCAGCTCAGGCCTCATGAGTCATAGCTGATTGCATTGCCACAAAATCCTTCCTGCTATACAGCTGTCAAGCCTGAGGTACTCATAAAAAAAGGTTCAGAACAGTATCTGCTTGAAAAATACTGGTTCAGGTGATTAAGGAAAATCACACAGGAAAGATTAAGTGTTTTTATATACTTTATAACCTTCAAGAGTACTCCATGTGAGCAAAAAAAACCCGAAACCAAACCTTGACTGAAGAAAATTTTGCTTTATCTCTCTCACCACTCCAAATGGTGTTAAAGGCATTTTGTCCCTTCCTTACAGAGGAAAGTCAGGGTGGTTCATAGCAGATACAACTCAAGTCTGCACATTACAATTATTAAGATGTTCTTCTGCCACTATTCTCATTGCAGAACTAGAACTTACCTAAGCTGAAATTATTTCAAAATTTTGAAGGCTTTTCTCATTAAGAAAATCTTGGGCTGGGAACTAGGACATAAGACAAACAATAGAAAACTACAGAAAATGAAAACTACTATTCCTTAGATCTCAGATGTGAATGTCACTAGCATAAATTCAGCAGAGCCTGCCATCTAGCCTAAGCCAAAACACAAAATGTGATGTTCCCCTTTTGCTTCTCTTAGTGTAACTTCTCCCAAAGTGAGTTAAGAGAAATTCACATTCTTTTTTCTGAGTGGCTTGAGTATGGTGTCAATCAGATGTTACTTAACTGAAAACTTGAGAAAACAGTTTCAAGTTTTGGTAATCAAACTACAGGTTTTTTCTTTAAAAATTAGCCTACACATGTATGCCTTATATCAGAGTACCTAAAGCTATTAAAAATGCTAATACTCAGCTTTTAAGAAACACAAGAAGCCCTACCAAGTAAAACTGACTTAAACGTCTTGCATATATTTCATTGATGCAAATGCTGTAACTCATGCTTGCAGATTTTTTTTTTTTTTTGTATGTAGCACATGTATAGGGACAAACTCCTTGGAAACCACTTCTTTTCCACTTGGAATACAACTTGGTACATTCTGCCCTTTGCTTCATCTGCTGAGGAAATACTGAAACACCACTCTGCAACTCTGATGTCTATCTGCAAGCACCTTCATGTTAATATGCCTGTCAATCTTTTTAAGATAGCAAACTTCACCAGTTTCAACTTAAATACTGCTTATAAAAGTAGATATGAGGTTATACCCTGGAAAATGAGATACAAGCCAGACTATAACTATTCATAAACAACTTTTCCAGCTCAAGAGAGCTGAACACACTTTTCCCATGTGAACAGTGTCACTGTCCTATGGTACAATTTATCT
>VZUA01096738.1:3091-16985 GCA_013401035.1 Horornis vulcanius | reverse complement strand
TCTAACACAGATTGAGGCATGCTCAAGACAGAGCATCAGATCTCCCCAGGCATGATATTTGAGAATTTGTATTGATGAGCAAAATGAAGTAGCTCCATCTCTGCATGACTATTTTTACATCACTTTGGCCGTTGCTTTTTTCCAGCCTGTAGGCTTGAAGCTTCTTTTGCATACAGAACACACGTTTAATTGTTAGTTATCTTATAGTGACAGAATGTCAAAGTAACACATCAAGAGCTAGAGGATGACCTTTGGCAAGTTAAAGAAGGCCACGTTGTTTTTTCTGTGATACATCACATGTTACTTTAACATCTGTCTCAATAAAACATCAACTGGAACAGCCTTATTGTACAAATGTAGCTACACATTTAGGGGAAAATACAGATATACTTTGAAAATGCACAGAGGGTTTTAGATTCTTAAAATTTTGCTTCTTATTCTTAAATACTTGGTTGTAATTAAATACGACCTATATACTTTGCCCAGTGAGTTTGCCATGATCTCCCAATGTTGTGACACAAACACTTATTTTACAGCAAGTTAATAGCTTGCCAGTGACTTGACCATCCCAGAAATTTCATATTGATAATTTCTTTCTGTCTTGCTTACTCCATCAGATTCTATTCATTCTGTAAACAGTACAGTGGGAAAGGAGAAACAGCAGTACAAATTCTCCCAGAAAAGAGAATCTTTCAGTGCCTTTTGTACAAGGCATGAAATACTTGTGCTAGGCATGCTCTTCCCTTTGAAAGGCTGAGCAGAAAGTCTGAGGTTGATTTGTGGTGTTATCCACAGAAGCAAAGCCCTTCTCAAATTATCCCTCAGTACAGTTTTAAATAATGTGCCATTTACATTACATTCTTTCATTCACAAGCAAATGTATGCTTGCTGGATGGCACTTAAATGCCCAGACCACTCATGCTCTACATGCTTTATAACAAAAGTAAGTACCATGAGAGGTTATTATGAAGAAAGTACTGAATTCTGGCCCAAGCAGACAAATTAGCATTTGAACATGCTACTGCAAGTGCAGTGCACTTGGTGTCCCATATGACTGGTACCTGTTTTTGTACCTTCACCACAGATTGCTTGTTAGGATCACTGAGTTCCTCCAATTTGAGGAACACTATTCTTACAATTATTTGTAAGGATATAAAAAAATGCTACCAAATAACAAACTGCAAAGGGTATAGCTGTCAATTACTTGCACAAATTTAGAAAGGATTATTTTAAAAATGTTTGTCCTTAGCACAGCTGCTGCTGCTGAGGGCTACAGCAGAACCTGAAATACATGATAATTTTGCAAAGCCTATCCTATCCCTTTTACTACAATTCTGCTTTTTGGACATGGTAAATAATTGGTTATATAAAATATCTTGACCAGCATTCTGGTTTTGAGGAAAATGCTATTAACTGAATGGAAAAGTAGGTTGACATAAGCTTAAAGGAAACAGGTTTTCAGTCCAAGAAACATTTAGAGGCTTTGGGCTAAATGCTTCACTTTATACAAAATGTCACACAATTTAGAAATGGTTGTTTAAAACAATTTATCTGCTGAGACTTTTCTCCCTTAAAATTTATGTTATTCAGCATACTAATACCAGGGCTGAGCAAAGGTGAAGGTGGCACAAGAAGCAATAAAAACTGCCTAAAAGCTGCCACTGCCTTATCTCGTTGACTCCCACTGACTTCCATGTACTATTGATAACTCAGTCTAAATTAACCTGTTCCAGTAACTGTGTTGCTACTGATGTCCTCTGTACAAGCAAGTACTCATTACCCTGGGTTGAAGAAGGTAAATTGCATTGGACTTACCAAATCCAAAAGCACTAGAACCACCAACACTCTGGGAAGCCTGAACACTGGTAGAAGTGTAGAGTCCAGTTACCAGTAAGCCATCAAAGAAGGTACTTGTCGAAATAGTCACTGAAATGAGAGAAATAAAATATGTGTAAATACTATGGTTAAGATCTTATACATGTTCTGTGAGCAGGCTCTTGCTCTTGAATGAGATCCCATCATACAGTCCAGTGAATCCATCTGAATTCCCCTAATATTTATGCTACTTATACTTTCGGTTGCCTTGGAACTTGGGAGGTTGCCTTTGCCAGGGGTATAAACTATGATATTCGTAAAATGCACAGCAAGTTAGAAAATAAAACATTGGAATATATGGCTTGTAAGCAATTGTCCAGACATTAAACTAGTAAAAAAAAAAAATGAAATAACCAGGATTATGGTACTGTTCTTTCTGGATCTAAATAGAGTGCCAAGTTACAGTTATCATGCTTATTGTAGTATTTTAAATTTAAGATATACGGCCATCTGAGACATTACAGATTGAGTATTTAAATAGCTCAGGAATGCATTTTTAAGAGATTCTTAAGTAATAGCAGAAAAGATGCAAACAGCAGCTACAAGTAACACTGGAATCTATACATTCTTTGTTAGAATTGACAATTCTTGCAACATTCATTCAATTCTTGTACACAATAATTTTCGTACTTTTACTTTGGTGTGTTTGACAAGGTAACCCACAAGGGAAGCCAGTTCATAAAACCCTTTTTGGATTTCAGCAAAGCTTTTGATACTGTCTCTCACAGGATCCCTCTGGACATGATGTCCAGCTCATGGCTGGCTAAACATCACTGACTCACGGGTTGGGCACAAAGGGTTACAGTGACTGGGTGACATCAGACTGGGGACCTATCACTAGCAGGGTTCCACAGGGCTCCATCCTGTGCTCTCCAGGCCCTGTGCTCTTCCACATCTTCATGAACGATTTGGGCACAGGACTGGAAGGGATACTGAGTAAGTCCAGAGACAATATAAAACAGGGGGGAGCTGTTGGCTCCTTCAAAGGCAGAGAGGCCCTGCAGGAGACCTCCACAAACCAGAGGGCTGGGCAGTCACCAAGCGTATGAAGATCAATAAAACAACGAAAAGCTCTCTCTGCTGAAGAAGAGTCTTATGACTTGTAGCCTCACACACTGAAGATGCATCCAGACCTCAGTTACCACAACCAGTCTGCTTCGTACCTCAATCCTTTCTATTCCCTTAACTTGGAGAGATCAGTGCTTGTCAGGGATTGCTGATAAACTCTGATCACTCCCTAAATCACATTCTGCCTCCTTGTATTTCCCTCTTTTGCTGGAGATATCATGAGCCAGTGACTGGCAAGGTACTCTGAGGTGACTGCTAGGACATTCATATGTAATACACAATTAACAGAGAAACTGATGGGTTTCTTAAGTCCTAATACTCAGTGTTTCCTCTGTGGTACACATTTGGCTTAAAATTTGTGTTTAATATTTTTAAAAACATAAAAATGTTGACAGTAGCTTAATTTGCTTTGAGTAGAGGAACAGTATTTACCATGTTTAATTTATTCTTCAATTCTTTGTATTTAATTATCTTCTTTTCTTTGATTATTCAATATCACACTGAATAAACCCTGAATCCAGCTTTTCTGCTCCCATGACTCCAAATTTCAGTGTTTTGCAATAGACACTTCCCTAAATTCAGATGCAGGTTCAGAGCCATATGTTCAGTTTTTAAGAACAGGCTACTTCTGATAGATGTTAAAAGACCAGCAAAAGACTCTAGATTTTTTAAAAAATAAAAGATGTATTAGGGAGAGTAAAATAAAATCAAACAAGCAAACAATGATTTTTTTCTGCATTTGATGATGAAGTGGTGAATAATACATGACCTTTTCTTCCCTTTATGCCTTTAATCCAACAAAGAGGCAAAACATATGTTGAAAAGTATGCCTATGTGTTATTTTTGAAGACTTGGCAAAAGAGTCAGTGAAAAGCACTGATAGAAGGGCACTGGGCCAGTACTTTGCTGCCATTTTGTTTCCCTGTGGGGAAGCATCTTATTCTTTACTGGATAGGATATAATGCAAAAGCCTACTGGGAACAGGTGACCAGTTTCTCTGTGGGAAAGAAGTGATATTTCACAATGCCTGTATTTGACTTTGGACATATTTGCGTGATTGTCAACCCTCATTTTACATAAGCATCTAATAGGTCAATTTTTATTGTTGAAAAATTTCCAACGCAGTAGGGCTCCCTCATTAAGCCTCTGGGAAAGTGCATGAGGCCTCTAGCACATTTTTTAAAAACAGAGAACTAAGCTGTTATTACACATGTCATACACTTCAGAATAATTCCATAGTTCTTAAAGAGAAAAAAAATAATTGAGACATTCTCAGTGATGATTTTTTTTCCTACTCACCAGTGAAATACAAGAAATTCCCATAAAATGAAAGAAAACACACACTATGCCAAGTGATCATGACCAAGAACAGGAAAGCTGTGCTAATGTACAGCCAAGCAATAGGATTGTGACTTTATGCAGGGGCTAGTGCTTGTTACTATGGGGTCCTAAATTCCTCTTCCGAAAGAACAAGAAGTTTCCCTCCTCCAGGCTTTGTTTGTGCCTCTACACTGGCTAATGCCATATGTAGTCGATGTCAAATATCTGGCACTGCAGAAGCAAGGACCAATGCCATGACCCACTGGGACTCTGGAAAACATCTGGAAGGACACAGAGCAGCCAGGGCTGGGCAGGAAGGGGTTGCACCATGGCACACAGCAGCAGGTATCACCTACAAGCCCGAGCAGGCACTGCTCCATCCTGCACAACACCCTTCTTTGGGAGGAGAATTGGGTGAGTGAAGCCTGAGGAAGCCTTCCTGTCTCTGGGGACTGAGGGCAGGGTGTGCTGCACCCTGCCACCCCACCCAGGGCAGCCCCAGCCCTCCTGGCTGCTGCCAGGACAAGCAGGGACCCCCAGTTCCACTTGTCTCACCCCTCACACCAGAGATGGGGCACACAACCCAAGGTGCAGATGTATGCAGGAAGCCCCCAATTGCTTAGAAATAATCCAGTAGGAGGGACTGAGAGCATCTTCCCACAAAATGCATGAGGGCTGCATTTTGGAACAACCTACTGATCAGACAGTAGCACACTGCCAATTTTAGAGGCAAAAGTGGTAACTACTTCAAGAGTTGCTCAACACTTCTATTTTCAGTTCCTGAGAAATTTGCCAATTTTTCCCCCCTTGGACTACTTGGGTTGGTTTGTTTTTCATGGTGTCTCCCTAAGACTGATTTAATTATTTAAGGAAGAAGGAAACTGAGTCAAAACATTTCATTTCTGAGATGAGGTTAGAGGAGAATATATTGTCCTGGATGAAAAATCCACTGTCCTTCGCTTTCATTAACTCTTCTGCTCTGAAGTGGGAGAGTGTTCCTCCAAGTTTTATCTATATCTATATATATATATATAAAATCAGAGTTCACATGTACTCAGAGACATTTTCATTTTTAGTATCTAAATATTTCTGCAGACTCTGTCCTCACTTAGTACTCTTAGAGCACTCTCTGACTAATAAAAGCTTGCTGAAAAAAGTCCCATGAAAAGTATTTCAGTCCAGCTATTGTGCTTTGTTGGAGCAGAAGTGCCTTGTGGAGATATCATTTCTGATGACGTTTTGATCTGGAAAGTTTCTGTGTTTTAAAGCCGGAAGTCATATCTGCTGGTTGGAGAAAAAGGGGATAGAGAGGGATCTTTAGCAAAAGTCTAAGCCTTCTGTGGCTTAGACATCAATTCATCAAAATCCCACTTCTTGAAACACTGTGAAATGTGCAAAATGTCACAAAAACAAAGTTGCACCAAACGTTTGACCAATACCATCACCAGCATCTTAAACCTGGGAGACAGAAAAGTAGAGCTGAGGGCAAAAGGGAACTAGGATGGAAGAGGTGGTGATGAACCAGCACAGGGAATAGGGAAATATTTGGAGAAAAAATGGGGAGTGATGGGGGTGGGGGGACCACAGCTGGAGAGAGCAGCCAAGAGAAGGTGATGAAAAGCAGCTGGGATCTGTACCTGCAGCCTGGAAAACCTAGAAAGGTTCAGTATGAGGGACTCACACAGTAACTGGGAAGAGAGACCAGGTGTAAAACCCAACAGCAAAGTGTGGGTCAGCCTCACATGCTGGTTAAGAGCCACAAAAGCAATCCACCGTGTTCTCTTAGCCCACCTTTGAAATCAAGGGGACAGTGTTTGCATGATAGATGTGAAACATTCCTGTCCACAGAACACATGGTTAACTACAGTTTATTTGGTAAAAGCTTAGGAAATGGCCTCATGAACAAGAAATTATATTGGGGCTGAGAAGTATCCTCTGGTGATGCTCTGCCCTACCCTTCTTTCTGTACAAAGACTGGGGTCACAAAATGTGTTTCTGAGAATCATGAGGCCCTCAGTTCAATTTTCCACCAGAAATCATGGGGAGTAGCTGACTGCAACTCCTGCCCACCCAGCACACACCTGCCGCTGTGCTCGGCTGCTAGCAAGGCTGGCTTGGCAAGCACACAGCCTGGCCTCACCCTGCCGAGGCCACCATCTCTGGGAAGCTTTGGAGCTATTTCCTTGGGAAGGGAGGGGATGCAGCAGCCCTTTCAGGAGAAGCCTTTCATTTTGCACGAGAAGTTTCTGTGAGAGCCCTGGCGTTGGTGCTTCCCGTGGGACAAGGAACAGCAGAGCCTCTGGCAGCGCCAGGAGCTGACATGTCTGGAGGAGGAAGCAGGTCAGGAAGGAGGAGGCTGGCAAGGATGCTGCTGAAATTATACCACAGGTGGGGGCAGCAGCATAACAGGAAAGATAAAATGGGTTTAGAACTGTAGTTACAGTCAAATATTTTTAAGAAATTAATTCTATTTTATAAACATAATTTTCACTGTTTTCCAGCGCTGTATGCCACACATATTGCATACTATTACAGAAATTTATTAATCACTGTAAGTAATTGCATAAAATTTGCCTTACATTCTCTCAAGGGACTGATCAACTCTCCAAAAAGGCTATTATTTTGACTCATAATCAAAATACTCAAAATATAGCCAATGCATTTAAACTGTAAAAGTAGAAAAAGTGCCAGGTGGAGGAAGGGAATCATCTCAGGAGATAGCTGGCACTGGCTGGTCTTACCTATTTTGGCTGTTCTTCAGCACCAACAGAATGTCATTAAGAGAGCTGAAAGATACAGAAATTCCACAGAATTTGCAGCTGCTATTGATGACAATCACTGACTATAAGAAGGAATTGATAAAGGCAAAGACCTCTGATGCCCCACACACTTCTTAAGTGAGTCAAGACATAGCCACAGTGTAAAACTGCATTTCTGTATACCATAGAGGAAAGAGAAAATAATTTTGGTATGTGAAATGGAATCACCACAGACAGTGGACTTCCTGAAATGAGTCTTTCTTGCATCAAAGCAATGACAGGCACTTTTTCAGGTTCGTCTCAAGGTCAAAGCCAGTTCCCTATAACACTAATATTGCATCACCACACACCTGAGTCATGGTTGGAAAACATCCTCTTAGGAAATAAATTATTTATACTGAAGTAATGCTTTTGGATTTTTTTTTGGCTTCACTCCTAAAAAAATATACAAGCATCTGCAAGTCAGGTGTGCAATGGCACTTTTCAGAGAGGCCTCTGTCCCTTCAGTGCTGCAGCATCCTGCAAAAGGAATGGAGACTAACATCACTACAGCAAAGACTGTCAACACTACATTCACAGAGCATGTTGAATTGAAAGGGACCCACAAGAATCATCAAAGTCCAGCTCCTGGCTCTGCACAGCACCATTCCCAAGAGTCACACCATTTGCCCAAGAACATTGTCCAAACACTTCTTGAACTCTGCCAGGCTGGTGCTGGGCCCACTGCCCTGGGTAGCCTGTTCCAGTGCACAAACACCCTCTGGGTGAAGAACCTTTTCCTAATATTGAACCTAAACTTCCCCCAACACAACTTCAGGCCATTCCCTGGGGTCCTGTCACTGGTCACCACAGAGCAGTGTCTGCCTCTCTGCTGTTCCTCATGAGGAAGTTGTAGACTGCTATATCTCCCTTCTGTCTCCTCAACACAGGGAAGATGCTCTTTGTCCCTTCCCAAGTTTGTTCCCTATTTTAGGCGATGGAACTTTTCTGCCACCCTCATGCATTGCCAAACACAAGAGACCCATCTAGGCATGTAGTGCTCTGAGGGCACAGATAATACCAAGGCCAAATCCTTAAAATACCTGACCACTCCTGAAATGCCAATACAGATTAAATTGCTAGTAAGAAGAGAATAAACCCTGATCCCTTATTTAAAGGCAACTGTCAAGACATCACAGCGATTAGAAATCTATAAATAGTCTGGCAGAGTTTTACAGATATGCTTTCCAAATAGTGTGCTGATAAATATACTTGTAAATGAACGGTGGAGAATACATTGTTACAGAAAGAAGAAAGAATCCAGAAAGTGTATATACTGAATTGCACTCAGAATCTTATTGCTAAAATATAAATTTTTAAAAGACTAGTGAAGTGCATGTTGACATCAAACTAATTTTAATGGCTCACAGACATACTTTGCTTTCAAAAGAACACAAAATTGAGAAATTCATAATTATACCTCTATTTCAAATATGAAATCCAGGCAGACATGCAAGAACAGTATGAATCACAGGTCTACACATCATTCAGCAACAAAAGCAGAAAACCCACAGGATTCTTACTCATACTTGTTTTGATTTTCCCCAAGTAGGTGGAAGAAAGCAGAAAAAAGACATTTCAGCATGGTTAAGTAAACAGACGTGCAGTCTTACAACTGCAAGGATTCTCACTTAGGCATTTTGCTTTTCTGAAGCCCACAACCAAAGCACTTAATTCACAATAACACACCAGTGAGATTTTCTTGAAGCTTCTGTACAGAACAGCACCTGTGGTGCCCTCACCAGTAATTCCAGTTAGCAATTTCTCTCGGAAAGAGGGGAGTAAAAATGCACAAGTTTTGTACTTTGTACTAGACAGCTTAAAAATCTGATCTGGCCTTATATTACAGTATAGTTTCAGTTCTTCTGTCCCATGCTCCATCAATTCTCTGTGTCTTTATAGCTTTTTTAATCCTTTCCTAAATTGGTAATGAGCAGCCGAGAACTGAAAATAGATTGCAGATGTGTGGCAAGATGTCCGTAACATGATATCCAGAGACATCATTTGTCATTGATGCAGAGTAGCCTATCAGCCTTGTGAGAGAACTATTTGCAGAGACATTACTTATATTTTTGAAAGTTCATAACAAGAGAGTGACAATGACATCAGCAGCAATAAAAAAGTGTTTATTCTTATATTCCTAAACTATAAAGAATTGGTCATATTTGTTTACAATGGTCCAGGATGCTTCAGAGCTCCCATCTCACTAAAAGTGAAGAGTCCCATGGTTAAACGTGTGAAGAGACTTCCAATGTGAGACCCAAGAGTCTGACTTCCTATGTATCAAAATCCCTAACTTAAATACATTTCTGACCATATTCAAAGCCACCAGAAACTTGGCCACATTGGACAGAGAGGTGCTTTGTTCCAGCTGGCATCACCAAACATGTTGGCACAGCCCAGAGACCTGACAGAGGAGAGGTAAGACTGGCTGCTGCCATAGCTGCCTGCTTATAACCAACAGATGGGCAATTAAGGCTCTCACCTAGGTAAGACTATTCAAATCTGAATTTCCCAACAAAATACTGTTTTAAAATATTTTGAACTCCAGTGCCTGCGTGGCCCAGCCAGTGTCCCTTAGCTGGAGGCACTGCATTTTGTATGGGAAAAAGGGAATACCAGCTGGCACAGAGAGAGGCATGTCCTCTTCCTTTTGAGGCCCACTTCTTGGAAGAAGATGGAGGTTTCAGTCAGTGGCCCAGGGAATATGTGCTACTGCTATATAAAGCTCCAGAGAACATCACATCTATTTATGTCACCCCATTTAGGCTGTAAATCTCACCCTAATGTTGATGTTTAAAACAGACCAGATGAATCACACTCCAGAAATGTCTGATTCTCCTCACTGACTATAAAGGGAGCCCAGACTGTAAAGCTCAGCTGTAGATGTCAACACTGAAGATGGCTAAACTGAGATTACTCCCAGCAACAGCCATTCACAGAGAGTAACTTAATTATCCAATTTCTATTAAAATGTCCAACTATCGCCCACATCAGAGGGAACTGAGCAGGAATAAAGCATCCCAGAACCCAGAGCTCACCCGAGGACATCAGAGACAATGACAATCTTTATACTTTTTCTTGTGTTATGCCAAACATATCACTAATGCTTAGCAACTTAGCAAGCCCTTGTAGTACCAAAACACTCCAAAGGGTATCAGCAAATGTCTGTTATTCCATTTGATAATTCACAGAGGCCTGAATAGTATCAATGGAGTTTAAGCAGTAAACACAATAACCTGCATACGAAACAAAATGTGTTTCACTAACATGTACATCAGCTATGTCTCTAAAAATTTAACCACTGAATTAAATTGTGTGCCTTAGCCAGAACAAGAGCGATCATCAAATTTCCATTTCCTGTAATGATTGAAAAGGACAGTTATTTATAGTTTTAACTTAAGAAGCACAAACCATATAATACTATTTATTGAAATGCACCTCTAGGCAACAGAATATTGTAAACATGAGAGTTCTCAACATAACATAAAAGCCAGTAAAATATGCTTTAATAGTATTTACATGATGGTTAGACTCAAATGATTGTGAAATGTATTTTGTATGGTAGTGTTATTTCTCTTATCCAAAGTCCTAGAAGAAGATGGGAAGAGATGATGATCATTCCCAGACCTCAGCAGCTACACAGGGCATGAAACAAGTCTGGTTACTGGTGTATGTTGGAACTATCTTATGTCCTTGTTCAGCAACCACCACTCTTCTTCTTAAGTTTTGAAGCCAAATTCTGTCATGCTTCTATAAAAAGTACCAATAAGAATTTTTTCTTAAAAACAGATTAAATGTTATTGTGATTACCTTTTTATCACTCTAAGCCTGAGAATATTGACCCCCATTTTGAAGCCTAACCTTATTTTTCATGGCTTTCAAGTTTATGTGAGGTTGCCTGCTTGATACTCATACATGAAAATTTCATATTGTTGGCTGCACTCTCAATAAATTATTTAGATGGTTTGAATATTTCTCCACTGTGTGGATTTTCAGAAGAGTTTGGTAAATCCTTTTATTCTGCTGTCCTCAAAAGACAAACAACCTCTCAATACACAGTTAACAATAGCATTAAAAGAGAAAATGAAGGCTGGCTTGAAAAGAGAGAAAGTATAATTATCTTCTAGGAATTTATTGTAACTCAGTAATATCTAAACATTTGCAAGAACTTTTGTCTTCATTCCAGCTAAGGAAGCACACCCTCTAACACCAGATTGTTGAACATGTTTACCTTGGGCTAAAATAACACAAATCCTCTTACAGACATATGAATTATGATAAGTGAATATCATGAAATGCAGGAGTTCAAGTGATGCTGGAGAACAAGGAAGCATCTGGTTCACTATTCACTGGGTGAAAAACTGGATGGCTGAGCCCAAAGAGTGGTGGCCAGTTCCAAGTGGTGTTCCTCAGGCCCAGTATTAGGACCACTCCTTTTTAATATTTTTATCAGTGACCAAGGTGAAGGGATTGAATGAACCCACAGTCAGTTTATACTTTTACAGCTTCAGGAGACAAGGAGCTCCACCATTTATTTACATAATGTATGAAAATGTTTTTCCTTTTTTTTAAGTTCTCTTTTCTCTGAATCCCTGTATTTTCAGTGAGGTGTTTGCTTTATCAACATAATTCAACATTTATAGATAACTTCCACAACTCTCTCAACTACCCTTTTTCCAGAAACTTTAGCTTCCTATTACACAAGAAGATGTTCTCTCTATCATCATCATCTAGTTTTACTCTATTTTTTTGAAGCAGAGGCAGCCAGATNGGGGTCAGAAAGTGACAGAAAGCAGCAGCCAGCAAATGCTGGATTCCTCCAGTAAGACAAAGTTTGCCATTATAATTTTGACCATTTTTAACTTCAGGCATCAAGCCATGGCAATGACACTTCCTCCTCATCAGAGACAGTCCTCCTTCCTCAGAGTGGATTCCTTTTGGGATATAATTCAAGTGAAAGCTGGCACAGTCTTTTAGTTCAGATCATGAACAAGAGTGAGAAATGAAGTTTCTGACTCAATTTATCTTTAATATATTTGTGCTTATCTTCCTAAAACCAAAGCTTAACAAGATTGCTTAATGGACTGCAGAAAGAAGAGACCTTAAATAACCTGGTGCTTTGCAGTCTAAATATGTTGGGCATCCAATATAGCAGCTGCCAAAGCAACACAAAGGTTGTGTTTTTTTTAATACCAGACTTGGGATTCATCTGCCTGGGTGTGAGTATGCAGAACATCATCCTCCTCATCCAAACTGCTCATCTCAGAGTCCTTTCTGTACAACAGATGTACCCAGCACAGTCAGCAGCCTGTCCAGACCCAAAGTTGTCACCAAGTCAGGCTCTGGGGGGGGTTGGCTATAGACTCTGGGGAGCAAAGGGGCAAGAGTGCATAAGAGTCCTGATTAGAAAGAGAAAATAAAGAAAATTAGCATGGAAAAGTGAAGACTGAAATGCACTGAAAGTTGCTGAGAACCATGAACAGAAGGAAGAGGACCAAAATACATCATACTGTATTATTATCGGAACAGACACGAGTTCAAAAATGTGATTTAATTTTGTATGTATGATTCATGCAACAAAATAATTCTGCTTAAGTACAGTCCCTCATTTAGTTGGTGTAGAATGCTATTAAAAAACCCCCTACACAACCCCCGTCTATAAACTGGAACAATACTACTAAATAGCCTAGAGACTGATAGACATTTGAAATTAAAGAATGGATCAAATGAGGATTTATATGGGAAAAATATAGTGGGGTTTATACAAAATATAAAGCAGTATTTGCACTGAATTCTGGCATATGCATGGCTGGACTATAACAAATATTAATACAGCCCTTTGATCATACACTCTATATTAATACTGCAAGGTCAAATCAATAAAATAATACCTTTTTCCAAAGGTTCAAATCAGAACAACATGGTAAAGAATCTGCAAAAATACGAAAAAAGATTCACTAGTCCTCTGACATATAAACACCTAATGAAAATTGAGTCAAAAGAATGAAAATAATGTGCTTAAGAAATAAAATTCCCAAAGTAAGAGCAATATTAAAACTCAGTGGCATCTGCTTGTCTCATCTTTATGGTTTTGTGGCTAAATGGGTCAGAGACAGAGACGGGGAGAGTCAGACAATATATATGCTTATTCTTTACAGTGAAATTCTTCACAGTGTGGTTGGTAAAGGCTGAGCATCCCAAGTAATTTACAGTTACCTCAGGAAGGGTATGGCTGTAGGTACATCACTTTAGCAAGAGCTGTTGGCTTTTTGTGTTAGGTTTGTTATAGTGGTCAACTAGTGAACAAGAAAGACAGAGGGTGGGAACAGCAGCACTGTGGCAGGTTGTGATTATGGAACGTTTGACAGGACTCAAGGAGAAAATCCTCCAAGTGCCTTCTCTCTACTTTGCTTGGGCTAGGGGTTGAATCTGAAGATAAAAAAGGTTCCTTCTAGATTCCTGTTTCTGGACAGGTAACAGATACTTTACCACCTCTAAATGTTTACAAAAACTCTGAGTACAACATTCTGATTAGGCAACCAGCCAAACCACACACACACAGAAAAACACAACTGCAGCACAATGACTTGTGTTGAACTTGTCATTATCGGTTAGTTGCTTGTTAAATACTTTATAAATACTGCAAATTCCCAAGTGGCCACTTTCTGTTCTTAAAAATAATTTTTAAAAAGCGGGGAACAGCATGGTTCTTGTCCCTGGTGTGCATAACTATCCCAGATAACACCAGTACATTTTCCCCTAGCAAATAACGGATTTTTAACAAATCACTTCATGTAGAGTACATACCACACCCTGCACAGAGCAAAACA
>VZUA01096736.1:4196-14457 GCA_013401035.1 Horornis vulcanius | reverse complement strand
GTTTTGTTTTTTTTTTAAAAACGAAGTATCTGGTAAATAATATAATTTTTTCTTATTCTCTTCTGATGTTACAAAACAAAACTGTAAAGAAATGCATCTTCTGTACCTTCACATTTTCTGAAAAATTTACACTTTCAGGACTGGTGCAGATTTGGCATCTCAGCTAAAGAACCAGCAGTATTACTGTGGGATTTGGCTGAACACAATCCTTAGTTTGGCTGTCATTATAAATAGAGCTACCAGCCTGAGGCCCCTGCTGGCAAGGAATCAGGCCAGGCACGATGCTTCAGATTGAGATACAGGAACCACCAGCCCAATTTCTCTGGAAAGAGCTCCCATTTTTCATGTGGGTTGAAAACTGGGAAACTGAAATACTGCATTCCTGCTGTTTTCAGAAAGTGAGCCAAAGTCTTTGAAGTTTGTGTCAAAGCTCCACTGGAGCTGCTGCACTTTGACAGATGCGTTCTTAGGAAAAGTGGTACTGATGCCATGTAAGCAAAAGCACTTTACTCTCATTTTCATGCTAAGAACAGACACTGCCTGTGTCGATCTATGGGAGCAACATGTGATCCAACACTGTCACCTGTCAGTTTGCCATTACATGCCAGCCAGGGCTTGGTGCATGCCAGAGACACGGGCTTGGGAGACATCCACGTTCCAGCAGACGCAAGATACAACCCCACTGCACTGTGCTCAGTACCTTTGATTTTAACAAAAATACTAAGGGTATGGCAAGAGTTCAGGTAACAATCCAAAACATAGATCTAAAAATCACAGGGAGAGTGTGTGGTGAGACTCCAGTGCTGAAGAAAAGATGTCTCTACACACAACTACAGGGTCAGCCATTCTTATTTCAAAGGGAATTTTACTTCTTTTTCATCTGCAGCATCCTCAATGTGCAAGCTTTCCTTCATCTCTCTCTCCCTTTAATATCTACCACTGCAATAAGAATTTTCTGTTAGGAAACCTTCCCAGCAAAAAACTTGGAAGAAAACAAATCATCACAATAAATGCACCACCACCAACAGACTAGAAAAAACTGACTAGTTGGAAGTTAAGACATCAAATACCAATTCCACCAGCCAAGAGAGCTATCTACCAAGTGTAGGTGTCTCAGAAATAATGAATTTCAGGCCTCATCACATCCCTGCAAACCCTGAATTGATTTTATCTGGAAATAACCGACTACCCAGCAGCTAAAGAAGATCTTTTCTGTGAGTGCAGAATGATCACAACAGGTTGAGTTGGAAATGAGCAAAATCTAAGCAGAACAGAGTTTCAGCAGTAGAGCTTGCATCATATTAATAAGGATGATGTGACACAAAGCATTAGGAGTAAACAAACACCCTGTAAATTAGTTCATATTTGAAATTATTAGTTCATATTATTGAAATTTGAAAAAGCAGACATTTTTAGGATAGAAGCCAAATATATAAGACTAGAAATGTGGATCAGAGCAAATGTCATTTTCACAGATAGGTATGACATGAATGTGACCAAGTGCCAGTTACCACCCTGTCTTCTCTTTCAGGGTGAAAACGTACAGAATTATACCAAAATATCAAAATATGCAGTGTAATGTGTCTCTCCGAGATTTGAAACACTGGGCCTCATCCCATCTGACAACTGGATGATGTTTAACCAGGTTAAGCCAGGTTAGCAGGTACTGTAGGCCATCTTGTCCAACTGCACAAAGCAACTCTATCTTACTACGTCTTGTGCTGAAACTCTCCTTTGGATCTGCATCAGTTCTTAAAACATTTGTAGAGGTCACACAGCGTGGAGCCAGCTTGCCTGACTTCACAAGGCTTATCCAAACAAGCTGGAAAGAGGAGGAAAATGACTGCCCACCTCATTAATTCCACATCACTGCATCCAATGTGAAGGGTTGGAGGGCACGTATGACAGACCTAGCCAACATGCCAAATGCTTCTCAGCTCTGCAACATAATACCTATCTGACTTGCTATCAGCAGAGAGAAACTTGCAGCAACCAGAGATCCTGCTAAGCTTTGTCCAGCCTGTACAAGCTGGGTGCTGCCCTCAGCCTTGCAATGGGATGCCAATGCAGACCATGGTGGGACAAGGCTGTCAAAGAGACAACATTCCCTCACCAGACACATTTGAGCTTAAAAGAATTTAGTTTTGCAAAAAGCCATGTCAGGTTCTCTATCCCTGCTCTGTAAAGAAAGCACTGGTTATTGTCAGGATGTACAGTCAGTAGACACCAGATATTAATGCACCATCACCCCTGACAGACAGCTGATCAATAAATAGTCCAAGTGTCAGCAGCAGGTCTGGAGGGTGGAAGGGTTCAGACTGTTTTCTAAGAAAGGTCTAGCTGCTACATGCTGAAGAGAAGCCAATCTTAATTTTGAAGATGGGCAGACCAGCAGGCTTGTCAGATGGTTTCCAGGCAGATCAGCAGCAGTTGTCCTGGAGTTCAGTATAAAGACATGAAAAGCTAAGGTGACACTTTAGCCATCAAATGAACAGACATTCAAAAAGCAAGCATGCTGGTCAACAACACAAAGTTCAGGATTTTGAGCAAAACTTAGCTTCACAAATCTCATTTCAGGACCTGTCACACACTGGCCAGCACTGAGAGGGAACACTGCTTTCCTGGGACACCTATTCCCATTGGAACAGGATGAAAAAGTACTTCATCCAGTGTATACTCTATAATCAAGCAAGGGACCCTTTCTTTGCTTGCTTTTAGCAAGGAATAATGTTTAGAAACATTTTTTTAATCTATAGCTTCAGGGGCAAGTCACAATGGCTTTTAGGTAGCATGTGAAAAACAAACTTTTACTTCAGCTTTCTGGATGTGGAAAAGAGTGACAGTCCCAGTTCACCCAAAGATCACTGGAACTCAAAGCTTTTAAACTGGGAAGAAGACAGTAAGTCCTGAGATGATAAGGCTAGTCTGTACTTTTGTGCTGATTTTGACAAGAATAATGTTCATCTTCTTCACAGTAGCTACTATGGGGCCATGTTTTGGATTTGTGCTGAAAATAGTGTTAACACAGGGATGTTTTGGTTACTGCTGGGCAGTGCTTGCAGAATCAAGGTGTCTTCTGTTTCTCACCCCACGCCACCAGCCAGGAGCCTGGGGGTGCAGAAGAGGCTGGGCAGGCACACAGATGGGACAGCTGACCTCAACTGACCACAGGGCTATTCCATACCATATGTTCAGCATATAAAGCTGGGGGAAGAAATAGGACAATGGGAGATGTTGGGAGTGATGGTATTTGTCTTCCCAATATTCACCAGGTGTAATGGAGCCCTCCCTTTTTCTCTGGGCACGGCTGAACACCTGCCTGCTCAAAGGAAATGGTGAATCAATTCCCTGTTTTGCTTTGCTTGTGTGCATGGTTTTATCTTTACTTATTGATCTGTCTTTATCTCAACCCTTTATCTCAATTTCTTTTACTTGTCTGATTCTCTCCCTCATCCTGATGTGGGAGGGAAGTGAGCAAGAGGCTGTAAGTGATTTATTTGTTAACTGGTTTTTAAACTGCAACCTTAAAAGTACAGAATGGGAGAGAGAGAGTGACAGACAAACGGTAACGGTAATGGCACAATGCAGAAGTATTGGCAAGCAGATTAATATGATAAACCCCAGACCTGCAAGGATTCTTGCAAGTATCCAGTCCCTATCTACAAAGTACGGAGCAGGAGCTGCAAAGCAGAGGAAACCACCAGAAATGCTGTACCAAACTTGCTACATCCCACTTCTGGGACCATTGTCAACATTTCCACGCCTGTGGAAAGATCCTATACATCCAGTCACAGCAATTGTATGTATAGACCCCCGAACACTCAAGACTCCCAAAATCACACAGTTTCACTATAAGCTCCAGTAGTTAGAAAAGAACTGAAACCCTGAAGCACAGATTCAGAATATTCCTTTAATGCAAGTGTCAAAGACCTTTGTGAAATCTTTCGAATTCTTCCATGTTGAAGGAAACTGTTTCCTAAGCTTAGTATCACTGCTGTCCAATCCACCATCCTATCCTGAGACATCTGGGTTGGACCAAAGAAGCTCTTTGGATTCTGCCTGGTTCATGGCCATGCAAGCATGCATGTATCTGCAAATTCCCCTATTTCACTATTATCATGGAGTTTCTAGAAAACACTTAGAAGTATGGTTTTGTCTGGAAGCAGCTTTTTCAAACTTGCTATTTTCACTACTATGCCTGTAATAAAACAAATAAAGATGGCCATTCTTGTCACATTTGTTGTGTCTTCTATATAAAAATCACCAACAAGAAGGAGGGAATGCAACAAGCCCACATCAGTTTGTATGGACAGTTCTTCCCCTATCACAAAGGTTTGAAGCCAAAGAAACAACACCAAAAAAAAAAACCAAACCCAAAACAAAACCAAAAAAACCCAAAACAAAACCAACAAAAACCCCCACAAAACAACAACCAAAAAAACCCAACCAAAACAACAAAAAAAACCCAAACCCAAAACGCAACCCAAACTAAGCATATTTTCAGAATTTATTAACACTCCCACAATAAGAGAAATATTTTTCTTGCCACTGAGGGATAATTTGAGTCTGCAGACCTTGTAGAGCTTTTCTGTTCTCAAGACGTTTATTGTGCTCCTAACTTCCTACAAACACTAGCTGCAACAAGGAACCAAAGCTGGATTTACATCAACTCTAAATAATGCATGGTTTGATATATTAGAAATCTCAGAAGTGCTTCAGTGCTAGCATAAACCTGGCAATAACCTATCCTCACGTGCTGCCAAAAGGAACTGTGCAAGTATTTAATTAAAGTTCTTTCCACCTTCCTAAACAATTCATATGCCTGTCTCACAGAATTATATGCTGAGATGGGAACTGCTTACTCCAGGTGCCAAAACGAATCAACACTTCGAGCAAGCGAGCCTGTTATCCAGCTTTCACTTTAATGCCAAGATGAACCTAATTTCAACAGGTCCCAGGTTACTAATAACACACTTCCAGGCAGATACCGAGGAAGACAGTAGTAAGGAGAGGGGAACACACAAGAGAACCTCTTCTAGGCAGAAAACAGAAATGGGCAAACACATTCAGGAGTCCTGTGGCAGGCAGATGGGGCATAACACACATACAAACAAGCCTGTGGCACCGGAGCAATGCAGCTACAGGCTCAGAAGAAGTCTTGCACTACTAGATGATGGTCTAGCATCTCTCCTGGCTGCCAGCTAGCTGGCCTTCCTTCATAACTCATTTCAGAAGCTATCAAAAGCCCAGGACCACTCTACCTGCCCAATTACACATCTGCAAAGTCCTGTGAGCCTGCAGACTTCCTTCTGTCTAAAGATTCCCCAGAGTCCCATGTAGTAGTGTAACCATTATGTCAGGCTCTTCAGAGCTCATTAATTGCGTATAATTGTGTCTGCAACGTGAAAAAAACGTCCTGATATGAAAAACACATGCCATGGCACGGCATCAAACCCTCACAGATTGCTTATACAAATAATTTTATGTAGGGAAAGCTAATTTGACAGAGATGTTTCTCTGCAGAACACCTGGACTTTACACAAGATAAGCATCTTCTCCGCAGCTTAGTGTCGAGAGCAGGCTATAAAACCATCCTCGGAGGTCCTGCGGCTTCACTGCGCGTGTAACTTCACACCCACCCCGCGCAGCTCTGCTGTCCCCAGGGAGCATCTCCCCGCAGCTCCCAGCCCGGGCTGAGAACAAACACCGCCCAATTCCTCCTTGGACCTCACCTATCTTGTAAAAGTCAATTAAAAGCCCATCCGTCCTCAGCGCCTCCAACCGGGCTCCCCAGTCGCTCCACCGCTTCCCCCTCGTCCCCGGGCCATTCCCGTGCCCGGCGGCGGGAGAATACCCCGGGATGCTCCGGGAGGAGCAGCGTTTCCATCGCGGCAGGAACGGAGCCGCCCGCCCGCCCCCGCCCGCTTCTGCTACCGACGGCGCTCGCGGACACACCGCGGGAGGAGGAGGACGAGAAGAGAAGGGGGGCAGGATAAGAGGATGGCCCGGGATGACACAGCAGCGGCCCCGGGCCCGCCAGGGATGGCGGCGGCGGCAGCGCCCAGGACACCCCGTTATATAACGGCGGCACCGCAGCGCCGACACCGGGGGCGAGTGCGCGACCCCCTCGGCACCGGGGTCATTTCAACCCGGGCACAGCGCGGCCCCGCCCGCCCGCCCCTCACCAGCGGCTGCATCTCGGCGCGCACGGCGGGCACCTGGAACCGGTCTATCTCCTCCATCATCTTGGCGGCAGCGCCGAACGCGGCAGGCGGAGCGCGGGGAGAAGGGCGGGCGGGAGCAGGCGGCTCCTCAGGCGCCGAGAGGGGAAAGCGACAGCGACAATGACAACGACACCGCCCGCGGCTGCGGCTGCCTCATCGCCGCCGCCGCCGTGACTCAGCCGCGCCGCTTCCGGGTCCGGCCACCGCCCCGCCCCTATCTGAATATTCATCAAGGGCGGGGCCACTGGCCCTCGCTCGGGGCCCGGATGCAGGGTTCCGCTGCCCCCGCCTCTTTTGAATATTCATAACGGACCAGAGCGCTGTCATCGGTGACCGAACGGTGGTCTCCCAGCGGCCCCGCCCTCTTTTGAATATTCATTCGAGAGCAACTAGTTTTGTGCCCGGTCACTCCGTTCCCCGAGGCCTGGCCCTTTATTGAATATTCATGAAGCGGGAGGGACCTCGACCACCAGGTCGAGGCCCAGCTGCTGCGTTCCCCGTGACCTCGCCCCTGTTTGAATATTCATCAAGGGGCGGGGCCACCTGTCATTCTCTGAGCCGCGGCGCGCTGTTTGCAGCCGCAGCTGGAATGCACCATTCTTCCCCTCGAGGGGAGAGCGGGGGGGGAGTTAGGAAAATGGCCGAGTCCATCCGCCTCTTCCGGCGCGTTGCCATGGCTGCCGCCATCAACTTCCGGTGTGCCGGGTGGGCGCTGGATTGAGGCGAGGGGTGGCCGCTGCAGTGAGGGGCGACCATGCCCGCCAAAGCGGCCGAGAAGAGCCGGCAGGTAAGGGCTTGCCGCACTCCCATGGTGGCATCGCCATGGTGACGCCACCATATGCGTCGTGACGTCACACCCGAATGGCGTCACTGCGGCGTCTCGCCTGAGGCGGTGGCCCACCAGAGAGAAGGTAGCTGTGCAGCCCCATTGTGACCCTGTTGACCTCGGCTTCTGCTCTGAACTCTACCCTTTGTGTGACACAAGTGGTGACGTCGCTGTTCCCCAAATCGCCACCTGGAACGTCACAGCGTGCAGCGCAGGTTTTTCTCTCCGGGTTCACAGAATCACAGAATCGATAGGGTTGGAAGGGACTCCCCGAGGTCACCCAGTCCAAGGCAGGGCCACCTGGAGCAGGTGATACAGGAACACATCCGGGTGGTGTTTGGATATCTTCAGAGAGGAGACTCCAGGACAACCCTGGGCAACTATTCCAGTGCTCTGCCACCCTCAGTGTTAAGTTCTTCCTCAAGTTGAGGTTGTGAAAAACGAAGTTCACTTATAAATTTTATGAAATAAGATTAATAAAAATAATTAAAAAAAAACAATTAGGAAACAAAAAAAAAAATGCAAGCTACAGCCAGCCCTGTGACTTGGTATTCAGCCAAGTCCTCGATTTGCTAGTTCAGAAGCCCTCTTCAAATGGCCTTCAGGCCTTCTTTTTTTTCCACAAGCTAGTTTCCATATTCCAGGAACTGTTTAGCATAGCTCCTCCTTGGGGTCCCCCTTCGTTTTAGCATGGGTGTTTCTTGGCTGTCTCTTTATCGCTTTCATCTTGTGCCTTGGTCCATGCTTTCCACAGACAGTCAGCACTGATAGTTGGCGTGTCAGCAGGAGGGTCCTCACTACATGTTTGCCGACAGAACAGACAGTTCCACTACTACCACTATGCTTAATTTTCACTAATAACAGAAATAAAAACTTACATCCTTACAAAAACGTTATTAATCATATAGCATACGCTTTAATATTTGCAACTTTATAATACACACTTATAACGAAGTGGAGCTTCTTGTATTTTCGTTTATGGACACTGCTCTCTGCCCTGTCAGTGGGTACCACTGAAAAGAGTGGCACAATCTGCTTGGCACTGGCCTTTGATATATTTATATGCGTTAGTGAGATCCCCCTCAGTCTTCTCTGGATTGAACAGGGACAGCAGTGCATGAGCACATGCAGTGTCTTCTCATGAAATAGATGTTTCCAACCTCAGATCATCTTTGTGGTCTCTGCTGGACCCTCTCCAGTAGCTGCCTGTTTTCCCTGTGCTGAGGAGCCATAATGGGACACTCCAGATGTGGCCTCAGCAAGGGCCCAGTGCAGGTGTGGGATCACCTCCCTTGACCTGTGGCCACAGTCTTTCCAATGCACCACAATAGCATTGGCAGCATGAGCACACTGTGGGCTCATAGTCATCTTGTCACCTGCCAATTTACAACCAGGTCCTACTAAGCAGAGCTGAGGGCTTGAAGTGAGAACTTCGGGTGCCCCACAGATCTGTAACGCATGGGGCTGGGTGTGGGCGTGGAGTCAGCACAGCCCCTATTGCTGTCCTGGCTGCATCGTATTGTGTCACCCTGTTCCTTCAACTGCTCGTGACACCCTGAGAGTTCTGTGGCATTTCACAGAATTCTGTGGCATTACACAGCTGTTCAAACCAGCCTGTCCCAAAGCTGCAGCCCCCTCACTGTGTCATGTCACCATGCTGTTCAATCCTGTGAGACTATGAAGTTCTCAGACATCATTGTCAGGCCATTTCATCCTGCTTCCAGTATGGAATGCCCCTTCCAAGGCAGATTCTAATACACTCAAGGTATCTCCAGCCTGCCTGAGGATCTTCTGAGCATACAGGATAAAATCCTTTTTGTTATAAATTTTTTAAAAAGTTATTTTAGACTCTTTCCTTCTGTTTTGCTATATGGTCTTTGCTCAGCTCCAGCAATGAAGAGGAATCATTTGCTACCATTCCTAGCCCTAACCCTAAAGTGCTGTGGGATCTGTGTCTGTGAGACCTCGCTGTAAGCCTTTGGGCTCTGTGTGCACATGTCTGCATGCATCTTCTTTTAGGATTAAAAACTCAGATTAATTCAATTAACTCCTGAGTCTTGTCTGCTACTGGAGTATCAAAGTGTTTAAGAGCAGACGATGGCCTGGCTGATAAAACCCTTTTGCTAACATGTTTAGTTCAATCCCAATGTACTTGATGTTAGGGTTGGTGGGAGGAGGGTTAGCAGGCGTGTAAGCAAGAGTGAGAGGATCACTCTGATGTTCCTAATCCCCTAGTAAGTACTAATAAGTACCAAGATACAAAGGGATTTATAACGTTTTCAAAGGGCACAAATTCATAATCAAAACCCACATCCAGTCCTGGATAAAGATGTTTAAGCTAAAATTGTAAAAAAAAGTTAATAATGATGCAAACAAAACCAGGGAAGAAATGCTTGCTCTGAATTTCCCTTTATTTTATTTTCAGAATTTCCACATAAATATTTTCAATCATTTTCAGTAACCATTATCTCAAGTACTCAGAAATGGAGAGGCTTTGATTGACATGTTGTTTGAAAAACTTACTGTGCTGTAAAGGCATTCCTTTTATTTTAAAGCCCTTGAAACATCATAAACTGTTTAAACTCTGAGGATGTTTGGCTTTTCATATAACTTTCATCACAATAACTTAAAAGACAGTAATTTTGACTTGTCCTGTGTTACATATCCTATATTGCCTCGAGCTTGTTAAATCTGATTACTGTTTCACATCCTTTTATATGCTAGAATATTCTTGCAGTGGAGGAATTGTGTGAGTCCAGGGGCTCTTGCCTCATTTTCGCTGACTCAGAGTACAGATGGCATCTCAGTGGCTTTGGGAGTGTGAGGAGTGAATTTCTTTGCACTGCTTGCTGCTCAGCCGAGGCCTGATGTTTGATATCTACTGGGCCACAGTGGCCACTGTAAAACTAATTGGTGGGTTGGGGTTTAGATTCCAATTATTGACAAGAATTCTTCTGTCGTATTGCGCTCTTTTCCCTTGTCCCTGTGCTTTATATTCCTCTGTTTTTTATATATTGCTTTATTCTGCTCTGCTTCTTAGGTTTTTCACTGCTGACTGCTTTCACTTTGAAAATTTTTATTCCTGAGATGGTTCTCAAAGCTAGAATACTTATCTGTACACCTGCTCTGTTTTACCATATATCACTTCCATCTCCTCTGCTTTCGTGACTCCATGTTCTTCACATGCTTTAGGATCAATTCTTTTTTTTTT
>VZUA01096735.1:0-11283 GCA_013401035.1 Horornis vulcanius | reverse complement strand
ATCAGTGTTAAACTGTCTTCTTAAACAAAATCCTGTCCTGAAAACCTTCAGTTTCATTGACAAAAATCAAAGCCTACCCAGCTGGAACAGTAATCTGAGAGTACCTGGAGGAGCCAGAGCCAGACATGCTGGATGAGCAGATGCCTTGAAAAATTACCCTCAGGAAATAGGTAAGTGAGGGCAAAAAGGCATTGGGGCAGTGGCATTGAGAGAAACTCACCTGAGCACCTCCCTAAAAGCATTGCAGGCAAGGAGGGTTCTGTTAATGAAGCTTTTTAGTGACCATTTGTACATTGTTTTTTTTTCCTCTCTGTGTGAAGGTCATTTTACTGAGCAGCATCATTTGCAAACAGCCCTTGCAGGTGCAGTTTGCTTTTGCTTTTCTTTCCTATCCCCTCGTCCTGTGTAGAGCAGTGTAACAGTTGGGTGACTCACTAAGTGGAAATGGATGAGAAGAGTGATCTTTTCTCCTCCAAAATGCAAAGCTGGAGGAGCCATTAAGTGCATTGAAGCGAGGAGTGATGTTGCAGGCTAACCCTCAGCTGGGAGTTCCTAAAAAGTGCTTACATTTAACCACTAAACAATCAGGTTGGAATTCAAGCAAACAGCACCTTCTACACACCCAAAGCCCCAAAGGTTGGATGTAACTCGGAAAAATAAGCTTATATTCTCATGGAAACCCTTTCTGCTGCTTTTGTGGGGAAACTGGGAGGGAGTATTACAATAAAATAGGCCTTTTGTTTTGTATTTCAAACAAGAGATTGCTGTCTATGCTGGGAACATATTTACAGCATGTTTCGCTCAAAAGCAAGTTATTAATCAAAAACCCTTTTTCTTCCTCTAGGAGGATAAAAATAATAAAAGGTTGATTATTTTAGATCTCACAGACCCGTGGAAAGGGATGGATAGAGGGTTCACACAGTGTTAAAAGAGGCAGGTGCTGTGTGCAGAGATTCTTTCCCCAGTACAAGGCCCAGCAGGTGAGACACAGGTGATTTTCCTGGGTGTAGGTCTGGCTTTTGGATGTCTTTCCAAAAGCAGCCACAGATGGAAGGCCATGCCATTTTCCTCCTGAAATGGTGGTGTGAACTGAACATGAAGCTTGTGGGGTTCCTGGGAGTTTGGGGTGGGTGATGCAGCAATGAGATGGTTCTGACCAGAGTTATTGCTTGGGAGACAAGGAAAAAAACAAGATTAGGAGCAGAATATTTTCAAAATAAAAATGGATGAAGTTTTCTCTGGTGGACTCCACATCCCTGGGAGTGTCCAAGGCCAGGTTGGATTTTGAGGCTTGGAGCAATCTGGGGTAGTGGAAGGTGTCCCTGTCTATGGTGGAGGAATGGGATGAGCTTCCTGATCCCTTCCAAAACAGACCATTCTATAATCAATATTATTTTTTTTTTTTTTTTATTCTGGAAGAGAGTGTTTGTAGCTGTGGATTCCTGATCAATCTCCTAGGAAGAAGTATTCAGCTGAAGAGCAAAAAATTGCCTTTTCAGACACATTAATTCCCTTTTTTTGAGAGGGTCTGCTGGACACAGAGCATTCCAGATGAAACTCCTCTTTATGAGTTCTAATGGCTCTACACACAATGATTTCTTTCATGTGACATCTCAACCACTTCTAATGTAGTCTTACACTTTCAAATAGGAAGCAAATGTAGGGGAAAATGCTGCAAAGCAGCTGAGGAGGTAACTTTCCCTGTGATGGAGTCATTTTGTATTCCATTAGACTGTGCAGCCCAGCTGAGCTTTTGAGGTGGAAGATAAACAGATGAGGAAAGCCTTCTTATTAATTAAAGCCATGCAGTGCCAATTGTAAGGGCAATCAAATATTGGTTCAGCCTCACCACTGCTGCTCACTTTTAATAGGTGTGAGGATATTTGCTGTAGGTGACAGGAGTGCCCAGCAAAGCAGAGTCTGTGTGCAAAGCCTCACCTCCTTTCAAATCAGGTCTGTGCAGAGTGTCCAGACAAAGGCTTTGGGGAAAAACTGTCCAACAAGTGCAGAGGGGCCATGGTATGGAACCTGGAAACCAAACCTGTTCCTTGCTTGGGTAGTGAAACCAGGCCCTTTGTAAACACTGTGCTTATTTATTGTCAATGCTGTAGCTCAGCTAATGATTTTTGGTTTAGATGGAGCTCAGATTCTCACTTTCATCAGCATTATCTTTCCAAATACATTCCCAAGCTTACTTTAATTTAGGATTTGACACCAGCGATTGCCTTTTTTTTTCCCCTCAAAGGATGAATTAGTCCACAATAAAAGATGCATATTAGGCAATTTATTATGCTAATGACTTGCAGAAAAAAATCCAAATTACATTGGTGGTGGATTATATTGAACAATAAAAACCCCGCCTCGTCACAACTCTCAGTGAGTACATAGTTGAGCTGTAGTTAGCTCCAGGAAGCTTCCTGGGAATAGTATCCACACTGCAGACAGCCATGCATCAGCAGGAGCCACATTCCCTGTGAAACCACATGGATCTCCCTCACATGTGTAATTATGTCTCGTTACCCCTCAGCAGTCATTTTTAGCTCAGCTAAAAAGCCTGGTGTTATCCTGGCATATGGCATTACCTACCTGATGGTCTTACAATCTATCATCTGATTCCAAGCAAACTGAAAGAGAAGTCAAGATTCAAGAGCAGTCAGGCACACATAAATTTTTTTGCAAAGAGAGAGGCAAGTAGAAGAAGAAGCTGTCATCAGTGCTCATCACTGATAGGGGAGCTTGGCTGGGAAATGGGAATCTGCAGGAAGCAGCTCTGCATTGCTCCCTGAACTGCCACTCAGTAACTTCAATAAAGACAAGATTAAACAAAAAAAAAATTAGATGAGACTATCAAAAACATCAAGTCGTGTCTTAGGTTGCAATGCAAGATGTAACCAAAAGGATGTGTTCCATTCCCAGCTGTTAAACCAGGTGGGGCAGTGTTCTTTATCCCTTCCAGGACCCATCCTCCCTGCAGGGGATCTCTGCTGTTCAGGGCCCAGCCAGGCTCACTGCAGGGCTGAGACAATTCCATCATCCCATGGGGAGAGGCTGCAGGCAGGGGAGGAGCCCAGCATTCCCACCTGGATAAACCCTGAGAGTCAGAGCAGCAGCACAGCCTGTGTGCACTGGATCCCAGAGGAAGAGCAGAGCCAGCTCAGCACCACTGGAGCTTCAGAGGAAAACTGCACCCTGCCACAGGATCACTGCTCCAACAGAAGCACATCTGGCACTGCAGGAGGGCTGCACTGGGCTGCCACCAACACCCTGAGCAACAGGGGGCCAGGCTGTGCTCTGACTCTGACAGGGTTTTCTTTTTATTTTTGTTGGCTTTTTTGTACTACTACTTTTTTATTTGTAATATTCCTGGTAAAGACCTGTTATTCCTATTCCCATGTCTTTGTCTGAGAGCCCCTTAATTTCAAAATTATAATAATTCAGAGGGAGGGGTTTTTCATTCTCCATTCCAAAGGAGGCTCCTGCCTTCTTTAGCAAACACCTGTCTTTCCAGACACCTGTCTTTCCAAATCAGGACAAGCTCAATCAATAACAAGATTCAATCAGACACCAGAAAAGCTGTTCTGTGACAATGGCAGGAGACAAAGTAATCAGTCCTAAGGGAGTAAGAAAATAAAGGAATCAATGTAATTGCAGGAAAAAGAGAAAGTGGCCTGAGCAGTAACTTGGCCTCAACACCATGAAAATCTGAGCAGCCAGAATCAGGGGGAGCAGGTCAAGCAGAGAGACTCTTCCAGGTTCATCAGCACTTAGAAACCCAGCAGTGCCAAAAGGCTTCAGTGGGATGAGCTTGGACCACTGCTAATTACCAGATGAAAACTACTCTTTTTTATCAGTCAATTAGTGGGATTTTTACCAATAAGAATGAAAGCACCTGGCACCTCAGGTCTGACCAGTCAAGATTTCATGACACAAGTTATCATGGAGTTCTTCCCTAGTGACTGCAACTGTTATCCCAGACCTCAAAGTTAAGGGCCCCAGCAAAAGCATCATGGAACTTATCTTAAAGTGTTTAAATACAACTCACTTTGGGTTTATGTAATCTCCATTGCTGAAACTATGCATTTATTTATTTAATTTCTTTTCCTGTGTGAGAAAAAAAAATATTGGTCAAAGCCCGCTTCTTCCCCTAGCAGTTCTTTTGCACAGTCAGACTTTATCCCCATGACAGGGGTAGGCAATGTCATCCCACAAAAGGCAGGGACAATGGTCAGGAACCGGGTTAGTGACACAGGGTTGTGCCAGCAGTGACAATTCAGTGCCATTGTAACAACATTAAAAGATAGACTGGTGTCTGAATGAGCCTGTTGTGAGAATGAACATTTTCAGTGTGTTCTGGAGCAGGAAATATTTTATCTGCTATAAAAACCACTGCTTCTGTAAATGATTAAACTCTCGAGCTTCTTTTCAGCAATTAGCAAGCTTTGAACATTGTTTACAGTGTTGGCTGTATGGCATCATTGCTTTTATCCTCCAATGTAGCAACAAAGATTCAACATGAATTAAATCCCATTTTCTTTTCCTCTGTATCACTATTCAAGTATGGCACATGAAAAAAATCCGTTCTAGTAACAATCACCTAGGACAATGTAAAGTTCAGCCTCAGTCTGTAGGAAGAAATGGCTGTTTATTTCCTGGTTACCATTAGTAGAAAAGCTGAAAACATCCAGATGAGTGACTGCAGCACTACAGTGAGTAGGATTTGGGGAAAGCTGTTCCAAAACAGTCTAGAGTAAAAGTAAAGCCTGGTCTGCATGGGGTGGGTTCATTTTCCAACACGACACGAGAATTAAGAGGGATGACTTCCCTGCAAGCATCCAAGGCCAGGTTGGATCAGCCTGTTCCAGTGGAAGTTGTGCCTGCCCATGGCAATCCTTTCCAACCTCAAGCTAAACCTAAACCACGGTGATTTTTTTGCTGCCTGAACAAGAGCACGACCCTTTTGACACCAACACAGCAGCACTCACACGAAGGAACCTGTCCAGCTGCACCCTGTGCTCCTTGGCCAGGTGGAACATTCACACCTGGAGGTGTTGCCATCATGGACAACCACATCCAATTTGGGGACACCCACAGGTGTGTTTTCCAGTCTAGACAGGGACTCTGTTTTGACAAAGCTCATTTTCTGCTTCATGATAAAACAGGACAATTCCTGATTTCCCTAAATCCTACTCCATCCCTCCATTTCAATACATGAATCAGTTACTTGTGAAACAATGAGTAATTTTATTTTTCATGGGTGAATGCTTATCACTCACATAGAAAAGGCACAAAACAGGCTGGAGCATCTACTGCAAGGAAAAAAGCCAAATGTTTCAAAAATTCAATCACAGCCTACAAAAAACACTAAGAAGGAGCTGTGACTGAGACAACAGGCAGAGGTTCAAGCTCTCAGCTTCCTGCTCTCAACGCCTGATGACACCAAGTATGTCATTTGTCATGCTGTGTCTGGGTCCCCATCTCTAAAATGAACACAACAGGCACTAAGATGCCTCAAGTGTATGTGGGGAGGTTATTTTGAAACCTGCTTCCTTTTCCACTGGTTTCCATGGAAAATTATCATCTTCCTCTGCTAACAGTGCTCATTTTGGTAAGACAAACAAGCTCAGGGAAAACCGAGAAAATTTAGGTAACTGTTTTTTTGCTTTGCACAAAAAGCAGAGGCTGTGGGGTGTGTGGGGGAAAAGGCAGCAGCAAGTCCAGCAGGTGAGGCTGAGGAAATCATGTTTGGTGCAGCCATCCCTGGCATAGGAGGGTTTGGAAACCTCTCCCACCTCCCTGCTCATCTGCATTCCCACCCTGTCTGGCACTGGCTTTCCTCACCCCAGAGGAGCCTGGAGCTCCCACAACTTCTCTGCATGACATGATCCCAGTCTCCTTCCACGCCCCAGTAGTGCCTGTGGGACTCTTCTGTTTTCAACAGCTCCCCAGTCACTGCTGTGGGTCAGTCCTTCCCCAGAAAGAGGCACCTGAGTGTTCACATCCATAGGAATTTCACTCCTTTCCATGAGCAGAGCCTTTCTTCAGCCATCCACAGATTAAACATTCAGCCAAAGCTACTCAGAGTTACTTGCTGCTGAATGGGAAGGGCAACTCACCTCACCTGACACAGAGAGAACAATTTCAATGTGGGATGAACAATCTTTTAGAAAAGCTTCCTTCCCCTGACTGGAGGTTAATTTAAGGCTGTGTGTTTAATGCAGGTGGTGTGGAATATAAAAGGATATTTTTGGCCCTGTATATGCTAGGATTTTTGGGCTAGAGGTACAGCATATTTTGGCTTTAAATGGAAAGAGGGAAGGTTTGGATTGGACATTAAGAAGAAATTGTTCCCTGGGAGCAGGGGGTGGACCTGGCACAGGGTGCCCAGTGAAGCTGTGGCTGCCCCTGGATCCCTGGAAGTGTCCAAGGCCGGGTTGGATGGGGCAATAGGGAAAAGTTTCTTCTTTAAAATGTACAAAACTGAGTAGTTAAAGGATGTTAAATTTTGATGGCGCATTGTGGCACCCACACAATGGTACTGGAAACAGTGGCCTTGAGCTTTGGTGGAATGCCACTAAAGCACATTTAGATTTACACTTAAGGGAGAAGGAGTAGAAAGACAATTCCTATTCTGAGCACAGCATCTGCTAAGGAAACAAGAACCCAAGAGCAGCTGGATTTAGTACAGCTCTTGGCCATCTAAACAATCAAGTCAAGGAGCACATTTATGGAGACCTTGGAAGGCGTGTCTATGTCCTGTCTGTCCATCTGTATTTCCCCTCAGACCTTGCTTCATTTTCATTTCAAGGGATTTAGGAAATTTACAGGCACCCATCGACAGCTTGGCAGCAGTAGATCCACGGTGGAATATTCCAACTACAGCTGAACTCAGTAATGTGCCACACTGCTCATCTAGTGTGGCAAGTGTGTGCCATGACAACACTGATTAATTCATATTTTAATAGTATATATTTTAAAATATATGTAATGGATATTAGAAATATTTCTGATATAAATTCTCAGGGCAACATGCAGAGCAAGCAAGCATTTTGGAGGCAAAGGACCTCCAAGACAGCCAAACACCCAAGCATTTAGCCTGCACTTTAGATCACAAACCCAGCTACTGATGCTTTGAATCCTCTGAGCTTTTCCTCCACCACTGCTCATTGCCAACAGGGGACAAGGGGGCTTGTCACACTGCAAATGTCCCCTTTGGTAGCCCTGGTTGCCCTTTTGGTAGCCCTGCAACCCCCATGGCTGCACAGCATGAGCCCCCTCCCTGGCATTTAACTCCAGCAGGAACCACCTGGATCCATCTGCTCTGAAAGAGAGATGACATTTCCATGAAACCAAATAAACCCAGGAATGGCNGGAAGGGGAAGGGGAAGGGGAAGGGGAAGAATACTCTGACAAAGGCACAGGGACAACACTAGGTGTAATCAGTTTGATTGGGGTGTGACTCTGTGGATCCAGAAAGCAAAAAGAGAATCAGAGAGCCAGGGGAAATGGAGTGCCTGGGGATGATGCACTTGGTGGCTCACATCCATGAGGGCAAATGCATCATCTGTGCTCCCCCAAAAATCTCAGGCAGATGTGCAGCACAGGACAGGTCACAGCTGGTCAGCCCAGAGCAGCAGTGACCAGGTGAGGGGGAAGCTGACCTCAGACACATGGCTCTGCTCTGCTTCTCTTCAAACACCCACTCACACCTGAGCAGATGGAGCCCACTGTCTGTCCTAATGTCCAGGCTACACCCCAAACCACTGACAGCGTTCAGAGAGCCCAGTGGTTACCTTGAGGCTTTTTGGAGTGTGTTGCATAACCACAGCAAATCCATCAGTGTCTTGGAGATCACCATAGAAACAGCCTGACAGCTCAGTGCAGGAGGAAGAGTCCCTGATCTCAGCCTGGAGAAGATGCTGATGTGCCTGGTCCAACACACGGAGCTCCCTCTCTCCCTCCCTCTCTTCCAGCACCTGGACTCCTGGAGCCTGTTCCCTCTCCCTTTTTGGCCACAGGAGTGCATGGAGCAACACAGAAGACACCATAACATTTTCTAGCAAAGCAAATGATCCATTGAGGCTCTGTTCCAAATAAAAGACAAAAAAAATGGAAATTTCTGGATATTTCTGTATGAAAAAACTCTGCTTTGAATGACAACCAGAGCATGTGAACGTGCAGTGGTTGCTGCCATCACCCCATTTTTGGGACTGCCTTGTACATCTTTCAATGACCTGGGCCACAAGAATAGAGAGAAATCACACAAGCTATGAGGCCTGAGGGCAGCATTGCCCTGCTGGAGGGGAAAAATGGGGTAAAGAAAGATTTAGTGTTATATGATGGGACATGTGCTCACCTGGCTCCTCCTACAGCTCCTCCTAAAGCTCCTCCATTTCTCTAATTTTGGGGTTGAACTGGAAAGTTTTCCATGGGCTTTCTTCCTTCCTGAGGTGTCTTCCTACACAAATTCCCACTTCTCAGTGGCCTCCACATCACATGAAGTAGGAATTACATGTGCTTCCACACAGTTCTTCAAATTAATGCCCAACAAAAGGATTGATTGAATTAATAATTCATAAATACTAATTGTACTTGAATGGAAAAGTGTTCAACCATTACCCTGCTCATTGACCTGAAGATATATTCCTCAGTTTAAAGTATTTCTCTAAATTTTAATCTGATGACAGCAAATCTTTTAATCACTCTCTCATAATTTTGTGGCTTCAATTTAAAACCATTACAATCCTATAAAAAGAATTGACATTTAGTCAAACAAAATGATGAATTTCTTTGCACTGCAGTAAGCACTCAGATGCTCAATTTATCTCAGGCTTAAAAAGTTAGCTAAAGTTTGCCCCAAACTGAATTAATTTTAAATATGTATTTACTCAGTAATTATGGCTCAGTACAATTTAAACTCCAAGGAAATAAAGAATATTTTAATGGGTGGTACTAAAAACTAAACCATGTCATTTTGTTTCATGTTATTTTTCCATATTTCCATGGGCAGCCACAAAATCAGTTAAATTCTATCCTACATTGCTCTCCTTGAAATGTTTACTCCCTGAACATTTAATTTTGTAGTCCCAAATTTAAGAAAAATTTAAGATAGTTATTAATCCATGATGTTATCTAGAATAAAGGGCCACAGAATTCTTCAGCTTTTTTTCCCTACATCCTTCTATAATATCCCATGATTATTCTTCTTGGCCATTAGGAAAAACTCCTTCTCCAGAGGTTTGTCCAGCACTGGACCAGGCTGCAGTGGAGGAGTCATTGTCCCTGGGGGAATTTTAAAGTCTTGAACAGGTGGCACTTGTGTACCTGGAGGCCTTGGAAGTGCAGGGGGAGCTGGATTTGTCCTTCCCTAACTCATGGACTGCATGATTCCCTGATATATCAGTGCTATCATGCAAACACAGCAGTATAATTTATTTACACATTTTGCTATGTTTGATTTCTTTTCGTGAATTAAAGTGCAGAGACCTAGGGGTCAAACAGCAAGTTTTTGTGGAAGTGTTTCCTTCAGACATGGCTTTAGTGAGAGAAATTAAGGAGAAATCACAAAATGAGGAGGTGATTTTCAGTATTTGTATGACAATTCGTTACTGCAAAGCAAGAACTCTAATTCTAGCTTAATTAAGCTGCAGGGTGTCCAGTTTTCCCCAGTACAAACACTCCTGTGCCCCCTTGATCACCCAGTCAGTGTCAGTGGTGGTTCACCCACTGTGTTCAGTGGAATATTTTATTCTGTTGGCACCTGAGATTTTGGGGAGAGAGACTGGGTTCACCTCTGTGTTTGGGTTTACTGTTGATGTGTCATACTCAGTGTGAAAAGTTTGTGTGAGTCAAAGAGAGTCAGTCTGAAGTTTCCTAATGAATACACTGCTCTTTATTCCCAGCTGCTGTGAAAGTAGGAAGCAAGCTGAAGTAGGGAAAAATCATCTCCCCATATGAGCTGAGCTAAATGTTCCTCAGGAAGGTGCAAAAGCCAATCTGCTCCAGCCAGGAAAACAGTAACAGTAAAGTCCAACTAGCATACAAATCCTACAGGAGCAAAAGCCCATCCTCCACAAACACATTCAGAAACGTGGTTTTTGCATTTTGTCTTTAGATATTTGTAATGTTAAACAAAATAAAGCAGCCCCATGAATGTGACACTCTGCTGGTCATTGTTTCCTCTCAGCTCAAGGAGTAACTGCGTTTTTGACAGGAAAAAAACTCTTGGATGACTCATGACTCGTGGAGCTTCTCTGAGAAACAAACTCCTTTTTGGAGGGGATAGAGATTTAGAAAAAGTGACAACAGGATAAAAGTGGGGAGCTGTTGGAATAATTCAGTGGTAACAACAACTTGTGTTATTTTTTTTTTTTTCCATCTTTCTGTAAAGGAAACATTTGCTGATACTTGTGGGAAGCATTTTATCTTCAATTCATTCTACTCCATCCTGCATTCAGCCATGTTCAATTTGATCCCCTCAATACAGACATGACTCTGCCTATTATTGCTGGTGACAAAAACCCCACCAGCCTTAGCCAAAAACCAGCAACAACACTCAGCTGAAATGTTCAGCTCTCACCCTGTCTGGCTTCCAGCTTCACAAGTTGGCTGTGTGTGCTCTAACGAAATACTCCTTCTATTACACTTTCTTCGCCTGCCATCAATTACACTGAATTATGACAGATTCCTGTAATCCAGGCTGATTTTTTATTTTTCTTTGTTTCTTCCCATTTAAGATAGAACTTGCAAAGGAGCACTCCAAAAACATAGTATTAGCCTTGCTGTCCTTTGCATCTTTGAAGAATTATTTCTGTATTTTTTTTTATTGTGGAATTCACGTTCCAAACAAACGCTCATGACTGTCACTGACAATAAAATCTTAACTTTCTCTGCATTGCTTTCCGTTCCCTAATGAATCGAAGATGAAATTTTTGCTTTTTCCTACTGTTGATTTGCTCCATAGAGATTTTCACTTTGCTGGCTTACCAGTGACAACGAGAATTTCTTTTTCTCAGAGGAAAGGGGAAGTTTAAAGCTCAGCAGCATGAGAGGTTCATATTATTGTTGCAAGCACACATTACCTTTAAATTTATGCAAGCTGAATCTCATATGCCAAGTTTTCAAAACTAATCTAGACTCTCTCACCATCCCCTGTGGTTTGCACAAACTGAAAAGTTTATGGGGCAAACTGTTGAATAATGCCTCTGGATTTGTTTTCAGCGCTGGCACAGGCAAGAAGAGATGTGCAGACACCAGTGCTTTTGTTTCAAAGTCAGCACGCCCATT
>VZUA01096730.1:106718-124501 GCA_013401035.1 Horornis vulcanius | reverse complement strand
AAAAAAAAAAAAAAAAAAGAGGAGAGGTATAGGAGTAACAAGTAATTAAATGACCCCAAGAAAATCACAGAACTGACTTCTTGTATTCTTTTCTCTGAAAGTGAATGAGCTATATCTAGCAATAGCTACTGGAAATCTGGTCCTGTATACATATATGAAATGCTTTCCCTGCATAATTCCTGAATCACATTTCCTCGTGAGCTTCCTGCCTCATCTCAGTTAATATCTAAATTGTATCTCCTTTATTTTTCTGAAATCCTTACTCTTCTTTGTCGGATGTCTGTGCATCTCGTTACTGGCTGTATTTCTCTAATATGAAAATGCTGCATTCCCCTAAGTAAAACTAGGGAAGTGATTTATGCATTTTTCTGCTTGAAAAGGCCCCTTGTGTGCTTCACATGTAATGGCAGAACAAAGCAGATCTCTAGGAGCATTTGTTTTCCTTTTAGCAGTTATTGCCATAAAAAGAGGTCAGAATGAAATGAAACAACTTAATGTTTTGTCCCCTGTCCAGCTCTGGAGCCTGATCTGGTTTCAGCTGTTATAATTACAGGTCTCTTTCCGAACACATGAGAATGGACTCTGGCTCCCAAAGGATTACAGCTCGTTCAGTGGTTCCCACAACTTTGGACCAACTGGTCACAGTCCATCAAGCCAGCCATGTGTGTGCTTCACTTCCTAATACTTTCTGCAGCCCCAGGTGCAGAGCACTCACGAAGGCCTCAAGGACCACCCAGCTTTTCTGCACTGCTGCAGTGGAGCCACTGAAATAAGTAACTTGACAGTCACACCCTATAATAAATAGATCTCTTTGGCCAGGAGCTGCAGTGCAGCTGAGCTGGTTGGATGTGCTCATCTTTAGGCATTTCAGGAGCAGTCTGAGGGGAGCCGTGGCTGGCTTCACTGTCTGGTTTTGTTCCTGGGTGTAAAACAAAGCCAAAAAGCAGATAGTTCTTCTAAATAATGTTATACAATTTCTGAAAGTTAAAATGGCAATTCAGAATCCATTAGGTAAGTGCTGGCACTGTGCACTTGAATATTTAGCCTGCAAGGAACATAGTGACTGGCAAAATTTCTACTTGAAACTCTTTGGACACAGGGCAAACATCACAGGAATCATCTCTCTGCCATATCAGTGTGCTCCCAGACCACCTGAAGAATACATAGGTGGAAGCCTGATGTCAGTCAGGCTTTCTGTGTTTTGGAGTACTCATAATTCAGGTAGAATTGACAGGCACAGAGGTGCTGGATGGAGCAGCAGTTTGACCAGGAGAAAGCTTTTCCAGTGCTGAAAGACTGCTGACTTACATCACACAACATTGCAGTGCTTCACCTCAGCTGCTCTTCATCCCACCACAGCCAAGTGTGTCCAGTTAAATCCCATGACAGGAACTCAGATGAATTCTTCAGCGTGTAGGAATACCACCAGGTATGTATTGCCCTTCTCCCTTGCTTATCTACCCAGCTCTGGATGAGGGAATTTTTGAGTTCAATGTTGCATCCAGATCATAATTTTTAAAACCTAAAAGTGGAGCTATCATCCATGAGGATGTATAATCCTTTTCAAACTTCCTTTTTGCTTTTACCGTATATTCTGCATCAGTGAGTTCCTCAGTTTAGTTTAGTGTTTTCTGAAGAAAAGGGCTTCCTTCACATGGTATTATATTTGGCAATAATTTTCATTGGGGGTCTCTGTGCCTTTGTGATGTTAGAAATAATGACTATATCCACACTTTTCACCTTCTTTATGCCCTCCATCCTTTTCAAGTCCTTAGTGCAACCTAAGGGTCTTTTCAATTTCTCCCTTAACAGAAACCATTTCCCACTTCTCATCAAACTTTTTACCCTCTCTACATATTTTCTTTTTCCATAAACTACATCAGCTTTCTTAGTATGAAATGAGATATTTGAGGTGAATTCAAACACAGACATAATTATATTTTCTGTCTTCTTCTCTCTGTATTATTTCTCTGGTAACTCAGTTGCTAGTTTTGGTATTATCAGATGCAAGAATGTCTCCTGCTTTTGCTGATGTTGATAGTGAAAATTCTGATCTGATTTCCATGAGGATGGGTTGGACCTCTATCCCAGGGCTCCCCCAGCAGCCCTGCACTAACGTCCTGAGTTATCAGGCCACCTATCAGTACTCTGTTGTTCAGCCTTTTGTTCATCTGAGGAGTAGGTCTGCATGGATTCCATGACAGATCAATGATTCTAGGCTTGTCTTGAGAGAAAGGGAAGGATTTATCATTGCTAATGGTTTGTTTTGTGTATCGATCTTCTTACCTCCTCCTGACATGTGGCCCTGCTTATGAGGAACTTAGAAGTATCTCCCATAAAATACACTCTATTTTTGGAGAGAACTCTATGTATTGGACATAGCAGTTTTAGGTCCTTCGAGTGAGGTGCGATTATTTTTGGTTATGCCCTGACTATTTTATGACCAACTAAAAAACTGCCAGGAGATGTTAGTGTAATTCTTACTGACAATTCTATAGGCAAGGCAGTAAGGTCAGAACATTCACCCTGTCTTCCACAGTCAGGTGCCATTGCCCACTCCAGCACTCTTGAAATTTGTAATAACTGAACTCCAAAGCCTGACGCTCACACGATGACATGAGAATCACAGGGTTCATTTTTAAATTTTCTTTTTCTCATCACATTAGAATTTATAAAGAAAATCTTCTCTCCAACAGATTCTTATCTCTTGGAAAAAAGGATTGAAATTAACAACTTTCCACTATGTAGGTTTAGCCTACAAAGCAGGTGTGTGTTGAGATTTTGGGATCTGCAGGGAGGTGATAGTGGGAATGGCAAGCTAGCTCTGATACAGTCAGTGACACAGTTCCTAGTAGCTTCATTATGAATATGGTTTTACCCAAGGGCTTTACCAGCTATGCAACTGTTACTCTATTTATGTACTTAAAGGATGCATGATGTCAAGTGCCAAGCTTTTCAGATAATTTCTGCTTAGCATCTGCACAGACATGCATAGAGAATGTCACAGTTAAGGCACAATGTTTGATTGTTGCCTTTGGGTTAGCTGTTTTGTTTACAAAGACAGAAGGTATGATGAATAGGTTTCTTCTAGTTCCTAACTTTATTCCCCAGAGAAGTAGATTTCAAGGGGATTGGTTTGAAGAGCAAATGCATACATCTTCACAGGATCAGCACCTAAATTCCTGTGATTGTTCTAACAGAGCAATTACTTTTCACATTTGATTTTAACATTAGTTCCCAATTCAATTAACATAGCCACTATTTTCTCTTGACAATTTCATGGCAAGCCCATAGGGATCCCATTAAAATGTCATTATATTGCTGCAATGTTGTAAGACTTCAGTGGGAAAACAATTTCAGTGCAAGTCTACAGAGATCTTGTTATGAAGCTGTTAGAACTTGAAATGCAAATAGCATCAATTATTTCAGTGTGAGCCTGTGGAGTCCCAATCCTGATGTCATCATGACATGAAGTTGAAAAGAAAAACTCTTCTAATCTTCATGTATGAAGACACCAGAATGATGTGAGAATTAAAGGAGAAAAAGAAAGACAGAAAGGGACAAAATGCTTTTAATGCATTGCTACTGTGATGTGAAACAAAAAGAGAATTCTTAGGTCACGTATTATAATTATTGTGTGACCGTGGCAACTCTCGTCCTGCCACTTCCATATATACAGTCCTCTAATCCTATATGCAGAGGGTGTACACAACTACAGGACAGTGACAGGGAGTATTTTTAGATCCCTTCAAGGAAAGGATCCATTCCTGCTGCACATATTTCGAGCAGAATGTAGTTTCCCACAGCTTCCCCATGACACACATAAGTATTCCTTAAATCCATGGGTAGTCTTATCACGCCTGTACACTTCATCTGTGTAATTCTCTAGAAATAATTAGAAGAGAAGGATCACCAAGCCCTGAGGGTGGACCCCACTGTGCGCTACGGGCAGCTCCAAAGCTGCCCTGATACCAGGCGCATCAGTCACGCAGACAGCAAACCCGTGAAAGGAAGCTCAGATGCAGCTCAAACGTGCCCTGTGGAGCTCATCTGACATTGGTCCTCCCAGCACATGTACAGAGGGGGGCTTGGCTCCCTGGACGCTGCCTGTGTGGAAGTTGCCTGGATGGTCACTTGGCTGCCCTAGACCCTGCGGTTTCCCAGTGTGGCAGAGAAAGCCACAGGGCCTCCCTGGGCAAGGCTGGGAGATGGCTGACATACAGGGCTGGGTCATTACAGTCTGGGGGAGTGAAGACAGCAGGATTAGCCCCAAAGACAAGAGTTTGGTGCAGTTGTTTAAGGAGGGGGTGCAGGCACTGTGGGAACAGATAGCACAGAAAATGATATGAATAAGTGTGAGATGTGACTGAGTACAGTATCTAAAATGCATCTTTCCATGCTGTGCCAAGCATAGATTTTTTGGTTTGTAGAGTCTGCATCCCCATATTTTTGTGCAGATATACTCCTCTCCATTTGCCAAAGGTCTACAAAAAGTAAAACTAAAATAAAAGCCTTGTAGTAAACTCTGAAAAAGTGATCCAGGGTTTCAGTCAAGTTCTTTGGACTTCGGTCCAAATTCATCTGGTCAATGATAAGCTGTAAAAAATGCTCATTTTTCTGATATGGGCCAAGGATGTTAATTGCAATCTACTTTTCTGCCACAAAAAAAAAAAAAAAAAAAAAAAAAAAAAAAAAAAAAAAAAAAAAAGTCTGAAAGGATAACCCCCATTTTAAATTAATCATTGCTTTTTCAGAAAATTGTCATCATTGTCACAATCATCCCTGACCAGACCCAGAACCATCACAGGCTTCAGTACACACCCAGGAACTGAGGGAGAAATAGGATTTCCTCTTCTCCTTCTCCTTCTCCTTCTCCTTCTCCTTCTCCTTCTCCTTCTTTCTCCTTTTCCTTCTCCTTCTCCTTCTCCTTCTCCCCTAAATACAGATTTGACTGTTCATGACTGTGAATCAAATGAGCTCTATGAAGCCCTGCAGAAACACAGGACTCCTGAATGGCAAAGCTCTATCTTAGAAAATATCTCATAACTACCCTAGGAGAGTTGATGTAACCATATCCAATGTGTCATTCTGTGTACCTCCATGTACTCAGGATGTCATTTCCCAGGAGACACAGCAGCTGCACCACGTATGCCATTGCACCTGCAGAAGTCCATAATAAATAATTCTGTAGATCTACAATGCTTTTAACACAAAAAGGTTGAGTTAAAGGAGGTGTAATTGCTTTATGTTTCTTAACATCTGTGCAATGAACCAAGCCTCCAATTTTATTTAGTCTTGATCTGAAGCCAGGTATTCTCTTCAAGCAGAATTTTTTTTTTTTTGTAAGGATGCACATTTACCAGAAGTGTTTCTACCTCACCTGGGCATGACACTGGTATCATTTATCTGCAGAATCACCACCAGAAGTCTTAGAAAGGAATGACAGTATAGAGACTGGATTACTGAGTCTGAAAAAGAAAGTATTATGGTAACACCTCAGCATCTTTCTGCTGATATTATCAAATCATGGCAAGGCTCTGGTATGTTATGCAGGCTGCTAGAGTTCATCAGTGCTCAGAAATCTTTATTTGCAGCTCATCCACACAGGTAGCTCTGGACTAGAGTATCTGTTGGGAGTTTTTTCCTCACACTGCAAAGATACACTGAAGATAGTGGCTTGACAGCAAGATTAGATTTTTGCATTCTCTTTCCTGAGCTGCATATGAGGCAGCAAATGCATGATATCCTCTGCTTTTAGAGTGGTCAGTGTTACCATAGTCTCCCCAGCTGAGCAGCTACTGCAGTTGGTGTCAGCTGCTCTAGCTGTGGGTTGCTCCCAAGGGTCACATCTCATGGGCAGCCTTTGTTCCTTGTGTTTGCTCTTAGCCTTTTTGGACAGACAGAGCTCAGGAGGGTCTGCATCCTGGCTGACTTCTTTCTGCACTGCAAACAACACAGGCTTATTGAAACATTCTTGATCTGTGTAATCAGGACAGAAGATGAATATGAACAGACTTACTCATAAAATTTCTCTCTCTCCTATTTCTGTACTCCCAGACCTCCTCTGTGAACAGGCTCTTCTGCAATGTATTTTGCTATTTTTGAATCTGTTCCAAGACAGAAAGCAGAAGAGCACCCACACTGCTCAGGGTTAGCTGAGTTTAAAAGCAAAAACCTGAAAAACAAAACCCAAGCAACCTATCTGAAACCACTTTAGTTTGCTAGAGGTTATTTAACCTAAATCAGTTCACCCATCTCCTCCCTCTTTTAGACCCAATGTTTATTTTGCACAGAAATTAATAGAGATGGTAAGTAATCACTCTTTGCAAGACCTTTACAAATGAACTGACATCCCAAATACGCACTGCCTAGAGCTGGTACTGCAAGTTCAGCTTCCACAAAAGTGCCTGGAGGGCAGGGTGGCTTGTGGAGCCCTTGTGAAATTCATCAGGCTGAAGTGGCTCTAACAAGAATCAGATAAAAGGCCAGGTAAGAGGTGTCCTGGCTTTGGATAGCTGGCTGCCAACAGCCACTTTTGCCACAGAAAGAAGAAATAAGGCTAGAGGGATGGCCAGAGGGAATGCAGCAGGAGAAGAAAGTTGGGGGTGGATGCCAAAGCAGAAGGTGGAACAAATCCACTGAGTGGTATACTTCCTGCTCCTGTTAAGCAGAAAAGGATAAGATCCCAGATGCTTCCCTTCCTACAGGGGTGGTAATCTCTGTTGTCTACTCCTAGAAACCTCCTTTTTCTCTCCTCCTCTCCCTGTCATCAAGAAGCGCAAGTTCTCAGTCTGTTGGCTGGGACACGATGCAGCCCCACCCTTACCCACTCAGACTTGGAATGGGGGGAGGGGAAGGGACAGTCCCGGACTGGGCGTCCTGCCCCAGGGCTGCACCAGACTCTTGGGGACAATCCCTGGACAGCCTGGTTCCTCCCCAGGTCAGAAAACCATAACAGACTCAGTGTGGGCCTGCTGGGTCTGCATGGCAGGTCTTGTGCTCTCCTGTCATACTACAAGGCTCAACTTTACGTCAAGTGATTTGTCAGTGCTTTCCTGCTAGCATTTGGCTTTTCTCTTGGCTTTGCTTCCCACTGCTGTTAACTGTCCTGACAAATGAAAGTCATTCTGAAACTATGTGGCTTTGTAATTATTATCTTTGGTAAATGTTTTGAAAGCTGAAGGGTTGCTGTTTGCTCCCTCACAAGCTGAACATGCCTGCCAGAAGTTCAATTTAACTGTCAACACCTCTGCTCATGAACTTAAATATTTTGGAGTCTGTCTTTATAGTTACATATATTAGCATGTTCTGCTTTCTGTAGGACAGACAACTGCTTGCTAATAAGAATGTGCTCCTGTTTAGTCATGTTTCTTTATTTAAGGCTGATGTTGAACAAGTCTTTATCTCTCTGTGCTAGAATTCACGTCAGAAATACATTTTCTGAGTTCCTCTTGACCTTTAGGGTACTGGTACCTTAAAAAACAATCCAACATCACAACTGATATTGCTACTACCTCTTTGAAGTAGGAATGGTAAAGACTGTGATAAGTCTCTCCCATTTCCATGAGTACTTTCATGCACAGATACAAGCACGTTTGGTAACTGCAGAGGAAGAACTTGTGAGCATTGAATTAGGCACAGTGACAACCAGGTGGAGAATCAGATTGAGAATGGAAGTTTAGTAGAAGTATTCAGCTTGTAACAAGTGAATCAAGCCCCGTATTCCACTGCAGTGGATGGCAAACCCTGTGTTCTCTTCTTTGGAAATCAGCCAGGTTATATGCAGTATTGACAGGAAATTGGTACCTTGGGTGCTTTTGAAAATTTTCCCTAAGATTTACGTCTTCAGACTGATGCTCAATTCCCTTTGATTTTAAATGGATTTAGAAACTTTAGAAACTTGTGTGATTTTGAGATTCCAGGCCAGAGAGAGATTTCAAAAAATGGTGATGCACCTAGTTGCCTTTAATGCCACATGAGAAATTGCATCTACTTCTCTAAATTCCAGAAAACTAAAGAAACTCAATCCCAATCCCTCCTCATTCCTATGCATCCTCTGTCCTTATAAGGAGTAGGAATAAGAATTATTTGTGGTGTGATGTACTCAGACCTCACTGGGTTTGGTAGGGTTATTAAAGGAAGCTGAAAGGATTCAGTACACATCAGCATTTAAAATATAATGGGAGCTGAGTATAACCCTTACTGGATATCTTAGAAGTTGCCCATTAACTCTGTATTAAACTCCTCTTCATTAAGAACCCTGTACCTTCCCAAATTACTATTCTTTCACCCTGGCCGGGCAATGGTCCAGCTGCATCCTACTTCCCATAGGAAGAAGTAGAAGTTTCTTGTTAATAGAAGAATGCAGAGAATATGTCCTAAAATTCTCTGATGCTTTAGAATGGATGGGCATGATCACAGTCCCTTTTGGGGGAACAGGCAGAGTGGCCAACCGTCTCTTCCAGATTTCCTGAGTTTTAAGGGCCGTCTTTCACACTGCCATCCATAAGGAAACGGCCTGAATTTCAGGACTGCAATTACACTCCTCTGAAAGTAATTTCTGCCAAGTCTAAGTCTCTGCCACTGGTATCTGGGCAAGAATTCAGTTAAAAAGTAGAATGTTTGTTGTTCAAGATCTTTCTGTAGATGGCATCAGCAAATTCCTTAATAAATACCACAGAAGATAAATCACAAAATCTCAGGAAAGATGAGCCATCAATCAGGCCATTTGTCTCCTGTGTAAACACCTAACCTGTTATGGTACATCCCTCTAAATTTTACAACAACAGCAACAAAAAAGCTGTTTTCATATTAATTTTGGTCTTTGTCATAAAAGGAATTGCGTTTGTATTCTTAGCTGGGATTTTGTGTGTTTGTGTCAGGAACAAATACATTAATGAGACCTTGAGAACAAAATACTCTTTACCATGGAAGAGAAATAATCTCCAGAGCAGAACAGAGCACACTGAAGCATAAATAGGACAGATTGGATGACAGTAAGTACAAGCAGCTGGCCAGCACAGATTCACAGACGGAGTGGAGCTATACAGTGATAAGGGACCTATTTAGCTTTAAAAAGTGCCTAATTGCTAAAACAGCCCAAATGATAGGGTTTTCCTAATCACCATGAATAAATTTCATGCCATACCTGAGAGTCTCATTGCATTAGCACCTTTAACTCACCTAGATTAAATTGTGGTCCTGTGGAAGCTCAGAGAGCTCAGGCTTCTGACACCACCTTTGTGCACCCTCTCTTTATCAACGAAGATGTCATCTTGCAGCCACTCATATGCAGTGTTATAAAAGTATAGTGAGACCTAAGGTCTTCAGCAAGGTACTTAAACTGTGAATTGTTGGTCAGTAGGGAATATAATCCCACAGTTCAGATGCACATTCAGGATATGCTTATGAATGTGCTTGGAACTTGATTTCTTGGAAAGCACTTACACCTGAAGCTGAGTTTTAGAACTGCCAAGAAATGTCAGTATTGTCACCAGGACAGTCTAAGAGAGTACAGCACAACATGGAGCTATTCTGCATTTCTTAAGAATATAAGCATAAGAATAGCATTGACCACAAGGGAACATTCTGGAGGAATCAGCAAAAACATCTTTTTCTGGAAAGTGGTACAAAGAACATTTTTGCTATGAGAAAGAATGACAGCAAAGGAGCATAAAGACTGGGAGAACTGGCAACTGAAATGCAGTTTCTCAGCATCTATGAACAAAGGTAGCAAACTAAGTGAGGTGTCTGGAAAGTTAATGAAAGCTCCATGAAATGATGTTTAAAGAGATTTTAAACACCTTGTAGATAGTATTGAAGGAGGAATCAACTATTGTGAGCAAAAGAGGTACTTCTGGTGATTAAACCAGGACTGATGGTTTGTATTTTGGCTCCCTAAATAGCCCTGGACACTTTGGTGCCAGTGCTGTGCCAAGCCCCAAAATCCATCCCCAGTCCACGGGAGGGGGACAAGCAAACCCTGGAATGCAGAGGTGATGTGAAAAGTTTGAGCCAGCTGGTCAGGGGCTACCTTAGCGAGCTGTGCCTTGGGGACACTGCCTGCCCTGTGTGCCTGTGCTGCCTCCTCGTGCCCCACCACTCATAGGTGCACTCCTTTTCACCAGCATTGCTCCTCTTTGCAGGGGCAGGGATAGGGAGAGCTGTCCTCAGATCAATAAGGTTTTAATCTGTTATTTGCAGCTTGTACTCCCAATTGTCAGGCTAGAGAGATGAAAAATTACTGCAAAATCTTTTTGCAACACTGAAGTTGTACAGCCAGGTGCCTCCATACATGGCTTCCTCTGTGCTGCATGGCCAAGAGAGGTGTACTGCAATGGGATATATCAGCATATGGGATGGTGTTTCCCTGGTCCAGTTCTCTGCTGACACCTGCTCTCTCCCAGTAGAAATTCTGTACCCATATTTGTATTTGAAGTAGAGAAACCTTAATGTATGCAAGGTTCGGATCAAGAGCAAAAATAGTGGAGATTTATACTTCAACAGCACTCACACCCTTTGCAATTTTACCAATTGTGAGTGCACATGTGCGTGTTTTAGGCTGATTTTTTTTCTGTTCAATAAGAAAAAGATAGTGGGGAATATCTCAGCTTCGGAAAGCCCTTCATTAAATGCCTTGGGGCTGTGATATATACACACACACATTCTGCCCAAGAAAATGCTGAAGGGCTGTCTGCAAGACTCATCTGTCCAGCTAATGTCTTGTTTCTCACCATAACCCATTCTGAGAGATTTTGTGCTTGCACAGTTCTCTAATACACCCATCTGAAAGGCATAGGAGAAGTGCCAAAATGAGTGTCATGCTTGCCGGCGAGGACAGCTGTGGAAGATCCCTTCCTCACTTCATGCTGCCACGATGAGCCTTTGTGTTTCACACACACATGCACAACTCTGACTTCTGCTTGACTCTCCAGGGGAGAGAGGAGCTGAAATGCCTTGTTCCAGATGCATGCTTTTGTACAGTGTATTTAGCAATGCTCATTCATCAACAGAACCTGTAATGTCACCCTCCAAAAGCAAGAGAGAGAGGAACGTGTCAGTGAGTCAAAGTCTTCAGCGCTGTGCAAAGAGTTTTCCCTCTACCTCCCTGAACCTGCAGCCCAGGTAAAGTGGCCAGAATCAATATAATGTGTATGAAAGGAGGCAAGAATATGGCTTTTGGAGAGAATTCCCATATCATGTGACCCAAGGGAATATCATCAGTCCCTGGCAAAAAGGCAAAAAGGCATCAGAAAGGCAAATCGTTCTTTCCTGTTTTTCTCCTGAGCCCTGGGGATTACACTGTGCCTGCATATCTTGTTTTCTTAATAGGTCTATCAACATAACAGGACACAGTGGCTGCTCTGGAAGCACTCACCTACCTTGAAACCCTGCAGAGACATATTCAGATCTACCCTGGTTTTTGGTGGTAGCCTCACTGCTACACTGGGAAGAGCCTCAAGCTTGAGTGCCCTCAGACAGGAAGATTTCTCAAGGCAAGGAACTGTCCGTCTCCATGTCTTCCCTCCTTCCATCTTAAAACAAGAAAGAATATACATTTCAGAGTCTCTTTCGGATTTCTTTTAATCTCTTGCCTAGTCACAGGAGCCAAACTGTCATAAAAAGTGTGGGCACATGACATCAGATGTCCAACAGGTGACAAGACTGCCCTGTAAACCAAGCCTAATATCAGTTCCCAAATGCAGTTTCACAACCTTACTTCATAATCCCAAATTCTGAATTTTGCTTGATGGTCCTGTATTTCCTTCCACCTCAACAATGTGACAACACAGATATTGCCTTAAGGAGGTGCAGTAACGAATATTCTGTTTAGGCAGTGACAGGGCCACATCTGAACTCAGAAAAATCCTCAGTACCTTGAGGCCTCATGCTGGCCTCCACACCAACCCCTTATTTGAACAACATTTCCTGAATATTGGTATCTCTATCCAGCCTCAGTAAAAATGATGTGATAGAGATGGAGTTCAGTGCCAGTAAACGGATTGGCTTCAATGTTAGTGAGTGCTTATATCAATATATTGCACTGTTTCTGCAACCCACACACAGCCCCCAGGACAATGTTCTACCTGAACACTCAGTAGCCACATGACTGCCCACAGCTGGGCTTCTCTGAAGCTTTTTCACTGCTGGGGAATTACTTCGAATTGTGTCTAGAAGCACAGTTCCCAAACAAAGCCAAGATTTTCAGTATATGAATCCACAGGAACTGTCTTGTTTCCAAATAACTCACAATTATTATTCAAAATATTCACTCAGAATTCAGATTCGAGTGCAATAATTAAATGAATGGAACTCCCAAACTCAAAGATAGCAGAAAAAAATCATGGTCTTTGGAGCTTTTGGCAGGAAGGCAAGCATGAAATAACATGAATTATGAGATTGCCTGTATGCTCCAGTTCATGTCTCAGGTAACCATTTGCCTTCAGATGGCAAAGGAGGAGGAAGAAGAACTGCTGTGCTGTTGAACTGTTTAACAGTAGCTGCAAGCACTGTCTCGACCTGGTGCAGTCTCCTCAGTTTCTGGCTCCTGCTGACGATGATACCACGGCAGCTTGTCTCTTGAGTAAATTGATTCTTCTGTCTGGTTATGTTCTCAGATATTAATGCATTTAGAGAGACCTCTAATCCATCCCAAGATGAAACTGTGATTCAATCCAAAAGGTTAATGCATTGCTTTTACATAGTACTGTGAGTAAGTTGAACTTGTATGCTATCACTCAATGTTTAACACTGTAACACCTCACAAATGCACAAAGTCCTTCAGACAGGAACTTCAAAGCATTTTTTCAATCACTGATTTAATTCCACTGTGCACCAGCCAACTCAGCTGGCAGATATAGCTCTCCTCTTTTTAGGTAGGTAAACTGAGGCAGCGAAAACTCAAACAGATATGTCCAATATTACTTATTTTCAAAGACACCAACTCCTTACAGCTGCCATTGCTTTAGGATTTCTACATATTTCTGAACTTCAGATAACATTTCTTGAAATAAATAATGAAGTGAACAAAACATAAATAATGATGACGGATTATGAAAGTATTTTCCTGTCCTTTTTGTGATCCTTTAGACCTCATAACTTGTTTTATACATCCGAAGAAGATGAATGGAAGGCCAGGGGTTTGGGGGTTATTTTGCCAGAAGGAATGGTTTGTGTTTCTGAACAAAGACACCTAATTTTTAGTGAAAGCTGAAAAGAGGAAGAAAATTCCATACTACTGGTATTATATATTCCCTTGTTTACACACACTGGCCTGTGTCCAAAGCAGATCATGTGGAAACCATATGACTACTATTGAATATGTGCCTAAATCAAATTTGCAGTGTTTTTCCTCTGCTTGCCAAGCACAAGCCTCCAGTGGGGTTAGATACCATATGTTAGGTAGAAAACAGGTTGCAGTTTTATTGCCTACCTTTCCAGGTACAGGACAATCTTGCCAAACTAAGTGACATCCAACTGTATAGAAACTCCATAAACATCTGGTTTAATCTGGGTCCCAAAACCCATCCCAATTTCTCCAAAATGGTTGACCGAAGCAGACACCTCCTCCTTCAAAAGCAGTGTCTAAGCACAGAGGACAATGAAGAAGGTAAGGCTTTGGGTCTTTCCTCCATCTGATCTTGAGGAAAACACATTTGCAGGTGAGATTGTTAAAGAAGTCATTGGGAAGCAACATGCACCGTGCACCACTGCACTCTTTGCAGCAACACTAAAAATTTCAGGAGGTATTTTTGCTCCTTGTTGGCACAAACCCAAATCCTTTAGAGCAGAGTCTGTGCTGTAGATTTTCTTTGCTGCTCATAACTCCAGGCACAAATGGAAGAACCTGGTCCAGCTGCCAGGTTCAAAGGGAAGGGGCTCAAATATGGTTTTTCACTTTTGGCCAGGAACTAAAATGGAAGACTAGCCACTGGCCAGCTGTCATTTTGTTTAGAAATGTGGAGTCTTCTAACATAAATGCTAAGAGTGGTCATAGCGAATCGAAGCAAAGATCCATCCAGCACAACAACCTGTCCCTGGGAGACAGCAAACTCACATAACCACATTGCAACAGCTTGCTGCTCAGGGACTTCCAGATCCAAAATTATTTTATTTAGTGGGTCTTGATTGATGGCTTTCTCTTCTGCTAATTTTCCCTATCTCTCCCTGAATCAAGGTCAGCTTTCACCATTCACAGCATCCCACAGCAGAGCATTCCTGTGGTTTCCAGACATGTTGTGTAAAGGTATACTTTCTTCTGTTTGTTTTGAATCTTCCCCTTTTTTTTCTCATAAAGTATTATTCCATATACTTGGCCACCTTGTCACCCTTCTCTGAACCTTTTCTACCTTTGTTATACTCTCTTAGAGATGAGGGGCTCAGAACAAAAAAATAACATAGCAAGGCTATGCTGTAGATTTGAGGCATCACTTTAGATGGGTCACTTTTTTTCCATATGCATTTGCATTTATTTACATTGAAGGTCATCTGCCATTTCAGGGCAGAATTGCTTTACCTTTAGTACACTATAGAGCATGACATTAGCCAGTTTATGGAGGTTCACATCAAAGAATGTCCTGAGCAAGAAAACATAGCATACTTATCACAAAATGTACATTTACTTAAAAAAAACCCACCTGTATGGGAGGACTCACACTTCCAAAAATGCAGGATTTACAAATCAAAAATGTAGTAAAAGGATAAAAGTAGGAATGCATCCTGTATAGAGATCCAGGCTCACTATTTAAGTATAATTTTATAAGGATGTGTAGATTTTTTTTTTAATGTTCTCTTCGGGAAGAAAAGTTTAGAAAGCCCATCTAAAATACTGCATGACCATTGCGTTGTATTATAATGTCTAACAAGTACTTTTAGCACTTACTTATCAAACAGATGATACTGACATCCACACATAAATTTTGAAGCAACACTCCATTGTGGGGCACACAACAACAGAAGCCAGGGTCACCTGGGTCTCAAACATGGAACACTTGGTATTGGCATTACACACCTCAGCTGGCATTATCTCTGTGTCCTACTTCATTGAAGATAGTCAGAAGTGGATATCCAAACACAACAGCTCTGCTCCAGTCTTGGTTAAAATAATTTATTTACCATATTTACTATTTACAATACAAAGCTGATCAAAAACTGATTTTACTGTTGAGCTAGAGTTACCTGATCTTCTAGATCACAAATCTAGGCCCTGTTTCTCATTGAAAAAGCCTCATGATCTCCATGTCTAACTTCAATCCTCCTGGAACTCAAATGCTTGATCCAGTCTTCTGAGATTTATGTACTGGTGATCTACCTGTGCAAGAGCTTGAAAAATCAAAATTTTTCACAAAGCCACAGTGTCCCCAACCCAGTTCAGAGCTGCCTACTGAACTGCTGGATATAGAATAATTTTCCCTGGTCGATCATGGTAACCACATGAGCCTTTACAGGGTTCCCAGAGATGTTGTCTCATGTCCAGCCACTGCTGCCATTTCCTACCACCACGACTGTGTTCCCTGGGACTCTCCACTGCAACTCACAGAAAAGAATACAAAGAGACCCCAGCCTGAAGAAACTTATCCAAAGAGTGAGAGCAGCTGAACTGCTGGGGAAAGGGTTTCAGTACTGACAGAGAGCAGCACTTCTCAAGCACCCTAGTTCAAAACAAATAGGAAGCCAGGCAGACAGACAAATGGAAAATGCAGATGTCAGGGTTCAACAGAAAAAATGAAGGGAAAATGTTCAGCCTATAATCAATCATGGGTACAGCGGAGCATTACGAAAAGACTCACGTTACATTCCAGCACCATGATTATCCCTTGGTAGTGGGGAGCTGCCATAGGATAGGTCTTCTGATGAAGCAGCAGTATTTGCTGTATAATTTTACCAGCTCTGAAGGTGCTCTAGATGCATGCTCTGTAGAAGAAACGTATTGACTAAAAGATTGCAGCCCTTCTGCTGAATGCACTTACAGCCACTTACAGGCTAATGGACCAAATCACTTCTAGGTGGATGGGAAGCCCTCTGAAATCCATTCCAAGAAACACTGCTAAACAACAGTAATAGACTGTCTGTAGCTATCCTCACATAAAGAATTAAAAATATAAAGCGGAGTCAGCAAAGTCTTGGGAAAAATGTGTGCCGTGATTGGTTAAATTAAATGAAACAAATTGAAGGCCAATGTGAGAAGCTGGGAAACCCGTGAAAACAGAGAAGCTTCTCACTGGACACAGGCTTAACTGGAACTTTGAAGTCCTGGCCATTGCTGATGAGCAGAGCACTGCAAAGCACAGACCTGACTGCCACATGAAGGAACGTGGCCAAATAAAGACAGTTATCAGGTTTCTATTTACCTCAGCTCTCTCTTTGGCTCACTGATCCACCTGAACACCTACAGGAAGACACCAGATCAGGTGGGAAGAAAGTCCAGACCTGCAATGTTGCAATTTAAAAATTCATCCTCCTAATAGTGCAGACAAGGTGGGCAGGAGAAGACAATGTCTGCTTCACTTGATGTTACAGCCTAGTAACTAGACTGAGAAACACGGTAGCTAAATGATAACCCCTAAAAGACTGGAGAAATGTGCTTGAAGCAGCCCCACAATTAAGCAGGTTTGATGGTCTTCAAGTACTTTTCTAAAGCAGCAACAAATGGCAGCAGCAGTCTGAGCTTCACTAGGAAAAAGTCATACCAGCAACACAGACACATGACCATGGAGAGAGAACACTTAGATAGTTTCAAGAAATAAAGTACACGGCTGGTTGACGTAAGTATAGAAGCCAAGGCCTTGGGTACAAAAGTCAGGAGAAAAGAGGAGACAGTGAAACAAATCAAACAACATGATGTAAGCCAGGAAAAGGAATTCAGTGACCAGATGGAAGGCTCACAATGTCAGATATAACATAAGCAACAGGAGACAAGCTCCTGGAAGGGGGTCCACAGAAGGGGTATTAACACTGGATCTGTGATGGATTGCTGGTAGAAGAACTTGTGGGGGTAAGACTCTAAAAAGACTCTGAGCAATGCAGTTAACATTGGATGTGTGTCTCTCGCTCTTGTGCTGTCATACCTGTGTCACACCCATCTGCAGTGCAGGGATCCTTCTCCATGAACTTATGGGGTGAAACCAGGTGGTTGGTCTAGTATGTGACAGGCCATCAGTTCTGCCTGCTGCTGGTGGCTCTGGGACCACGGTGTGTGGGGGTCACATTGCAGGTCTGTGGCTGGAGCTGTCTTCCCAGAGATTTCAGAGAAATCCCTCTGAAATACTCAACCTTTGGCAGCAACCTCCATCTCTTCTTTTTACTGCCCACTAGGAAGTACATTTTTTTCCACTGGACATAAGCTCCCAGAATCTCCCATGGGAGCAGTATATTTATGTTCTAGCCAACCTAAGGGTCTTTGTTTTGGTACCAATGCCAATTTTCACACAAAAGGCACAGAAAGGTTTAACACAGAGACAAGGGAAACAGAAAATTAGCTACTAATTTTCGTAGCATTTTCCAAGAATTTGTTTTTTCTGGATTTAAGGCAGGTTGGGTTAAAAACTCCTTAAATGCTATAAACATTAATTTTAAAAGACAGTCTTCCTTTGGGCACCATCAGAGCAATGGAAACAACCACAGAAAATACAGAGGAATCAGGTATCACTTGTAAGAAAGTAACTGGGGATGTAGTATTCCATTACACAGGATGCATTTGTACCATTTTAGCTTGCACAGATGGAAATATAGTTCAATGTTTCAACATCATTTGACTTTCACGTGTTAAAATATTGATAAGTGCT
>VZUA01096730.1:88142-103976 GCA_013401035.1 Horornis vulcanius | reverse complement strand
TCCTGAAACTCATTCTGGTGGTTCATGTAGATATTTATGAATATCTAAAATTTGAAAATTTTACCTCTTTGTTGTCTTAGTAGAGAAGTTCAAAATGTTAAACTTTGAATGGAATAAATTCCCTCAGTTTTGAAATCTGCTAAAGATGTTGAACAATAGGCATCGACTGACTTCAAAGTACCACTTACAAGTGATACAAGAAGTACTACAAACCATCTCAGAAAAAAAGAATTGTATTACTATGAATTAGTGATGCAGCAAGATGTTCAGGCTACTCATTATGTTTCACAGTGTCATATGTTGAACACTATTTAAAACAACAATAACATCATTTTTCCACTGGGCTTTGCAGAATCCGTCTTGAGGTCTTCCTTTATACAATATTCTGGGCCATTCCCTTGAATAAAATTAATCTCTAGTTTAATAAAAGCTAGCCAACAGTCTGAGCACAAAGCTCATTGCCGTGATCCCCAAATGATTTGGAATGTGCAAAATGACACAAATCTTTCTCCTGCACCTCAGCTCAAGCTGAGAACACGCCTCAGCTGTGTCCTCAGCATGCTTGCATCTCAGTCACAGAGGACCCATATGATCATATGCTATACTGCCCAAAAAATAATTTTCTCATGTGCAGAGAGGCATTTAACCAGAGATATCGTGAAACATCTTCTGTGGCCATCTGTTCAACCTCGGGAGCACAGGTATTTTAGAGCAGCACACAGGTTGAATGCACTCAGCCAGGATGTGCCTCGATACAGCCCTGTACTGCAGCGATCAGTGCACCGTGCAAGTGGAAGTGAAAGTGGCTAGCAGCTTAAAAATTGGGTGGCCATAAGATGTCATGTGGATGTCACACTGGCAAAGCAGAACGTAATATCAATATGTCCTGCTAAAAAAAAAGGCTAAATGCTTTTAAAGATTATGTGCTGTTTGATGTTCATATATGCTGAGGCAGAATCTCTTTGAACAGGCAAACGTAGACTAACAGCAGTAAAAGAAAAGAAGTTAGCTGGTAACTTCCCAGGATGGTTAGCTGGTCACTCAGGAGCCAAAAGCTGTCACATCTGCTTTCTACAGGTGCGACTGTCACAGCATAGCATATTCAGAAACAAGCCACAATTAATGAAGTGACCCTCAGAGATCTCATGGGGATGGATGTGACACTACCGTTGTGTGAAGGCCTTATTCTGCTGATCAATACCTCAGGTACCTCATATACTGTTCCTCTGCTCAGACATCATGGAAAATGTCAAATCGTGCAGATAGGGGGGTGGGAGGGGATCACCAGGGCATGCCTGTTTTATGACACATTAAAAAAAATCTTTGGTCTTAACTTTGAAAATCTACAGTCTCAAAATACATACTATAATTCTTTGCATATCCTTAAAAAAAACAAACTGAATGTTTTGTTTGATACTGAAGTCGAGGCCAGATGGGAATCTGTGGGTTGTGCTTTATTCATTGATTAACTATATGAAGGAAAGCATGGTGTGTCCTGAGTCTGTTTCCTTGTGCTCAGACCATTCTGTTTAGCTGTTTTTTCAGAATAAGGCACAAACAACTTAAGGCCTGCATTGCATCACTTGCATTGTTGGTGCTCTCCTGCCAACTGGAGTTTTAAACTCTGCATTCTTAACCTCTTTTGGGTGAAGACCACTGCTACCAAAGGTCAGGTGTCCCAGAACCTGTGACACAAAGCCAGGGGATGGTTAATATAGTCAGGCAGGTTTTTGAATCAAGAAATGCAACTCAGAAAGACTATGTCAGAAACCTATTTTCTGAAAATTAAACCTAAGGCAGTAAAGGAATCAGAACTTCAATTTAAGTCGCTGCCCTAGAGGGATGTGGCCCATCCCATCAGAACTCTGTTCCTTAAGCTGGATTTCTGTCACACAGCAGTAGAAAGCTTTCCTATGGTTAACTATACCCTGTGGCTATACCCTGCCTTGTTTGGAGTAAAAATCAATACCCAAGTTTCTCTCATTGCAAGAGACAGTGGAGGAGGCAGGACTTCTAGGATGGTAAACCACTGACCCTTGAGTGAGCCCCTGCAGGTGGGCTCTGTAAAGGGATCTTTGACCCAAGGTAGCTGATGGGTGCAAGGCCTAAAACTTCTCATTACCCTCAGAATGCCCCAGAGCTTCTTGATGCCTTCAGAAAATTCCTATACTCTGTGTCTCTGAAGCATGGGCATTGTGAAGGCTTTACTGCAGGGATCATGCAAACCTGGGAGATTTAGCTCAAGCCTCCATAGTTAAGTGACAGTCAAGCCTTCAGTGGATCTGACCTAGACAATCTACAGGTGGAAACTGAATGTATTGATCCAGAAATTTCTCCTAACCACACATTCCTCCAAGAAGTTTTTTTTATATATGGTATGATTTTCATGGGATAAAGTTATTAGATGGTGTCATTACTCCAAATCAGCAGTCATTTGGAAATAAACAGACAACAACATGAAGTGATCCCTCAGGAAAAAAATGCTGCATCTATGAAAAAAAAAAAACAAACAACTTTCTAGAGAAAATATTTGCAAAATGCAAAGCCAAACTGATGTTACTTTTGTAGTATGACACACTTCTTCTGCCAAGGTTTGGGGGTGGAGTTCAGATAGATACTGATGAGGGAATAGGGAGCAGGAGAAACTTTGCCACTGGCTGCCTTTAAATCTGACACTGGTAATGATACAGGATATCTAAACCTGGAGGGTTTTTTTCCTGCAAAAGGGATGTTTTTTCTTCAAAAAATACATTATTAAAAGCTCTTAGCACCAAAAACATTATATAACTGCCTTATTTGTATAAAAGCAGCTTACACCTAGAGCTGGAGTCTGCAAAGATACCAGGTACTAAGCACATGCTTAGCTCCGAGTAGTGAATACAGCTCCAATAACTAAAAGCGTTGTTTTCTGCTATGCTTAAAGTTAGCGGCGTGGTCACCTCCCAGTGCCGCTGGCGACATTATCACGCCTTTTCCCATTAGGTGCATTTCCCGCTGTTTGCCATAGACCTTTTCCTTCTCGGCCGTGAAAACAGAGCGAAGTTTCACGGATGGAGGGCTGAGGCCGTGGGACCAGTAGATGGCAGCAAGAACACGCAGAAAAGGCTTTCCTCGCCCAGCTGCGCAGCCTGGAAAGCGGCGCAACTTTAAACGGATTCAGTATTTGTCTTCCATATTTGGAGAGTGAAAAGTATATGTGACAATTAGAGGGTAATGCAATATTACAGTGCAAATAGGAGAGTGAAATGACTGTGTAACCACTGAATAGCTCCTGATTTAATTTGTTTGTACTGACCTAACTTCTCTGCGATTGGAAGTTCACCTCTGAGGGACTTGGAAAGAGGGATGGAGATCTGACTACCGCCAGTAACCGGCCCTCCTTCTCTGTTACTCTTTCCTTGGAGGGTAAAGGTAATTAACACTGTTTTTAGGCTGAAATGTTGCAGAAATCTGCAAAAGAAAGAATTATTTCCCTTTACACTTCGCCATCATGATTTTTTTTTTTTTCTTCGTGGAGGATTCTGCAAACAAACGGTTAAAGCAGGAACACAGGTCCCAAATATGCACATACACAAGTATGATTTATTTTTTTTTCTTCTCTTTTCAAAAAGGGACCTAGGGTCTGGGCTGACTCACCATGTAGTGTAGTAATTGCAAAGATGGAATGCAACAGCTCCAGAAAACTGCCAAGAAGCAGACATAAAATCTAGGCATCCAGGAGGCAGCTGGGCTTCTTAATTATTGGCAAATATATTTATATATAAATATTTTGCCAAGCGTGATTTGGGTTAAGAGTTCCTGTGAAGTGACCTTTTGCTTTCCTTTGTTTTGTGTCTGTACACATGTCCTAGATAGATACATGGGGAGAGAGACACAGACGCACAGACAGAGATAAATGAACGGATTTCACAGCCCACCAAAATCCCAAACGATGCCTAAATTAAAAGAAGAGGGATATGAAGCGAGGCATAAGTGCAAGCACAGATTTCAGAACTGTGAAAATATGTCAGCAGAGCATCATTTTTGGGTTCAGGCTGATAATCACTCCCTGCTCTCATTATAAGATCAGAAGGGCCATCTGTCCTCTCTGGATAATTTGGAGCTCAGATACAGTGAGCACCCTTGTTAGAAAATGACCCTCCTACTCGCTGTAATCACAAGCACTTGCAGCCCTGGATCTGCACAAAGCTGGGGAGGAACAGATTGGTTCCAGATCACTATTGATTATGTATAGATTTGTGGTTTATTTGGTGCTATATTTGGGTGAAGAGGTTTTTATTTTGGAAGGGTGGTGGGGTTTGTTTCCTGCCTCAGTTTTTTAACCTGTCACCTTCTCTTCTTTGGACTTTCCTCTCTCTTCTCGAGATGTGACACTGGGATGTTGCATGAGACAGAGGAGTGTCTTGATTTTGTAATGAGACAAGTAAGCATCAATCTGAACAATACAGCTCGGGAAGCTGCTTCCTAATACGTGATCCCTGCTTGCAGGGAGCTGTTTCCCCTCTGATACACGGTTATTCTCGAGTGACTCACTCACTCATTCACAGCCGCAGCAGAGAGGTGTAGAATACAAGGATTCTTCAAAGTTTGCTCTGGACCTGCAGACACAAACAAGTCTTAGTGACTTCACTGACACAGGACAAAGTCATTAGCCGAAGGGAAAAACCTTGGCCAGGGAACATAAGCTGCCTTCCTCTTCTGACCCAGATTCAGTGACAGAGTCCCACGTTCCCCCCCTTGTTTCCAGTCAAGAAGACAACTTAATCATCAGAAGGGCAGGACCGGAGTGAAAATACCCCCATTTCACAGAAAGGTTGCAGGAATTCATACGAGAAGAAATCATTCCATCATTCTTGTGGGGACCGGTGTGTATCTTATGGCTTATGGCAGAACAAAGATGTCAAACGGACAGACGGAGAGTTTCAGGACATGAGGACACGGGGAAGTCGCAGGTGGGAGGAATCCGATTTTAGCCCTAAGAGCTTCGTCGCCTCTAACGCCCCGCTGTAAGAGACTTAGGGTTTCAAGAGGTAGTTTATTATTATTCTGACGGTAGCGGTTTCTCCTCATTTGTAAGACAATGATGTTTAATATTCACCGAGGAGTACTGAGGTGGCATTTGAACACCGCCACCCCCCGCCCCGCTCCGGGGGCAGGGTTCCGGTTGCACAGAGCTGTGGCTGGCAGGCTGCGCAGCGCCTGCAGGCACCGGTCCCGGCAGGGTCGGGCCGGGCCCGGCCCGGGCAGGGGTGACCGAGACTCGGCGGCAACCTTGGGATTGTTCCCGGCGGGCCCGAGCCGGGCATCTTCCCAGCGGCTGCAAAGCCGTCCCATCCGCGGAGGCGGACAGGTACTGAACGACACTTGCAAACTCTGCCGAGTTCAGACCCCACGATGTTCACGCAGCCGGCGGGGACCGGCGTTGCCCCAGCGGCGCCATCGTGCCCGGCTTCCCTTTCCCTGGGGAGTGGGGGGACGAACAACCCAGACTGGGGCGGGCAGAGGCTAGGCACACTCGGGGCAACATTCAGCAGGCATCCCAAGATTGATTTTTTTTTTTTTTTCTTTTTTTTTTCCACGATTCCATCCATAAAGCATGTCTGCCAAAAATCAGAACAAAGCTGAGCCCAGGTAACCTCATTGTATATGCCGGCTGGCCTGAAGGACGGACACATTTTTGGGCAATGCAAATTGTATCTCCGTTGACTTCAGATAGGTCTCTTTGTACAGTAGATAAATAATTTCGAGTTCCGGTGTTGCTGATTGGGGTGAGGGGGTGGGTTGTGTTTAGTTTGTTTTTTAAAAGACTCCTGTTCTACCTAATCTTTCGCCTCCCTTTCCCTCTTTCTGTAATTTTCCTCTCTAGGAAAGCCTGTGTTTGGATAAAACTCGAGTACACTGTGGAGAAGGAGAGGGAGAGAAAGTGGGTGCAGGACATAGAAACTCTAACAAGTAGCCCCGAATATGTGAGTGATACATGTGTGTTTATTCTCGCCGAACACTTCTACATCTGCTAGGCAAGGCGTCGGGCTCTGTATGTGCTCACTCCTGTGTACTCCTGCGGAAGAAAACGCAGTGAAATCGCTTTACGTGCTGATATATATGCGTGTGGGACTATACAGACAGATAGGTAGATAGACTGCACTCGCGTAATCTGCCCGTGTCTATCTATCTGGGAGGATTAGTTATCTCTGCATCTATTGAGAATTAACAAGGGCGAGAGATTATGTATCAACGTACAGACGACGGCTATGAATATGAAACCTTACGTACATAGGTAAGACGGATTCAGTCAGCCACTCAGCTGCAAAGCTCCTCTTTAAGACTGCTCTGTCTTATCCTCTCAAAGCCCTCTGACAGCTTCCTCCCAGTACCTTCACCAGGGAATAAGGAGGAGGCGGCTCGGCACCGCACATCCCTGCTTTTCACATCCGAAAATGACAGACATAGGTCACCGCCGTGCCTGGACTTAGCTGGAAATGGGCCGCCTCCCCCGACCCCACCACACACACCTTTTGTTCCAGGCAAAATAAACAATTCGGAGGAGCTGGGAAAGGGTGTTATGCCAGAAGGGGAGAGACGGCGGGAGGGCCACGCTCCCCCCCGTCCCCCGGCCCCGCGGGCGCGGGTCTCTGCGGGAGCCCGGCGGGAAGGGAGCGGGGGTGCTGCAGGGCGGGGGGGTCCCTGCGGTGGCTGGAGAGGGGCGCGCCCATCCAGGGAGGGGCGGCGAAGGGCAGGGCAGAGCACCAAGGCTGTCGGACCGGGCCTGCCGCACCTCCAGGTGCGGGAAAGGGGCCGGGGCTCCAGCCGGGGGGGCAGCAGAGGCAGACGCGGTCTGAGGGGTGCAAGAAGGATAGCTGTACGACCGAGGGGGCCGGGGCGCTAGGCCGGGGTCGGGGAGGCGCACGGCGAGGTCTCTCCGCCGCGCAGGACTGGATTTTGCGGCAGAAACTCTCTTGAGCGCAGACAATGGAGCGGGATGTTTACTGCGGGCGGGAAGACAATTAGCAATTCATCGGGAGAGATGTGTCACCCAAATGTCACGGGGAAGCTAACATGACATCTGTTTTAATGGCTCCGTGCTAATAAACTCCTCTCGAAGGGCGGCTTTGTGGGGACGTCAAAGATTATTTACAGAATGAGTCAGTTTCCAAACGGGTTGAGGCGCCGTCGGTGGCGGCGGGACCGCGGCGCGACGGGGACACGGCGCCCGGGACACCGGGAGGGAAGAACCAGCCGGGAAGGGGCAGCTGCCGGCAGCGCTCCGGCACGGCCCGGCTCGGCACGGCTCGGCTCGGCACGGTCCCGGCAGGGCCCGCCTGGCGGGGGCGGTCAGAGCGCCAAGGGCAGGCGGCAGCCCCGGGCAGGTGTCCATCCTTCCCCCCGCGATGGCTGTGCCGCGACGGCAGCGGAACCCGTACTCTGAGGTGATGCCCGTCCGTCTCCGGGCCTTGCTTCTGCTTAGCTTTGCCCAGAGGATGGGGGAGTCCCAGAGCCAGGAGAAACCGCCCCGTGAGGAGGGCCCCGAAGCAACAGGGGCAGGATCCCCGCCCTGGGCCTCAGACGCCGGGTGCGGAGTGGCTCGGGCTCGGAGATGGAAGTTCCTCGACACCGGGAAGCAGCGAGGCCCCAAAAGAGCGGCCGGATTTTCACCGAGTGCCACATCCTGCGTTATTGAACAAGACACGCTGCAGTAAAACACATAAGTAGACAAACTGAGAGAATCCATTTAGAAGTTAACACAGTCTGACTCGCTCACAAGCACACAGTGGGGGGAGACAATTTAATTTCTCTCAAATCCATTCGAAGATTTTTACGTTTAGGTTGTTGTTTAGATGACATAAAAAGGTTCTTTGAAATAGGAGAGGAGGAAACCTACCGAGCTTCTGGCCACTGGCTTGTATTCCTGTGCCTCCTCAATTTTCGTCCTCTGTAAGGACAGGTTGGGAAGGGGATGTGTAGAGTATATCCAACTGTTCTTGCAGATACGTATGTGTATAAAGAGAAAACGTGTTTCTGTGGTCCTGTCTCTCTATATACACATATATGTGCATCTAATCTGTACAGAGAATGGATACTGCACCTTTTTAAGACAAGCAGAGCGAGCCAATCCAAAAAGTCTTCACTCGGGCAGAACTGACGCTGAACGTAATAGCAGGTTATTGCAAACCTGTCCTCGGTACTTATTAATCGTCCAGATCAAATACATTAATGGATAGCGAGAGTGAAAATAGGCTGAGAACCGTCTGTCGTCCTTTCAAGGGCAACGAAAACGCGGTACTGACACCGGGACTGAGCGGAACGGCGTGCTCCGTAACCAGGAGAGGGGAAGGAGGTGGGCCAGGAAGTAAGTGGGTAAGAGGAAAATTGCCATTGTCAGGAAACCTAAATGCAGTTTTAGGTGGTCCACACCTGAGATGAGTAAATAAGGCACAGATCTACTTTTCTTCCTGTCTCCAAAGGTAGTATATTCTCAAAGACAGCTAGGGCAGGCGAGCGCCTGTCCCGCACGTGCGGGATGGCCCAGGGGACAGAGGCGCGGGAACAGGGGCTCCTCCTGACAGGGACCCTGGGGTCCCACTTTCTCCCGTTCCCACCGGGCTCATTCTCTCCCAGCCCTGAACACCTCTTCCCATTTTAATACAAACCTCGGGGCGGGGATCTGCTTCCCCGCGCTTCGAAGGGAGCGTCGTCCGGGCCTCCGGGGAACGCGGGCCCCGGGGAGCAGAGGAGTGAGGGATGATGAGAACACCAAAATTGTTCCTACACGCCCTTTACTTACTTGGCTGCTTGTACCCACCTCCCCGCACACGCCAGTTCTGTGTAGCTGCCCGGTGTGTGCGCATCTGTGCCCGGGACTTTTGGGAGAGCGGGGAAGAGCCCCACTCCGCTCTCTCCGCTTAAGCCCTCTCTTTTGCTCTTCCCCCCGGCGCCGAGTGCCCGGCAGAGCCTGCCCGCTGCGGACACGGGGGGCAGCGGGGCTGCCCCGGCAGGTCGGGGGCGGCGGGGAGCGAGCCCCGGGGCGCGGCGGGCCGAGGGGGCGGCCCTCTTGCTCAGCTCCCCCGGCCCCCCGACCTCCGAGAGCAGGGCGAGGCAGGGGAGGGATCCCGCTCTCCGTTCCAGCTATTTTCAGAGCTTGGGAGCCCGGTAAACAAAACGCTCTTGCTATCTCCTCGCGCAGATAAGGCAAGAAGTGGCTTTCTTTAATAATATGATTGAAATGTTAGGGGTATGATGCCTCCTCGTTAGTAATATTGGCTTTGCATGCAGAGCACAATCCCATCCCTCTAGACTGCTTAGCCAAAACAGAGCGTAAACTCTGTAATTAGTAACGTGTTCCATCATTAAAGAGCCCTGCTGAGAATTTCTATTTAATAATGGTCTTAAATTAGTTATGATGGTAAATACTCATCTGGAAATTCAACATCTAAAACCATCTACAATCTGGAAATGCTCCAGTGTTGCTGTAATCTCCTGTAACACAGAAATGACTATCACATTCAACCATCGCATTAGAAATTCGTCGTACCGTTTGGTCCACTAATATACAGTATGGATGTGTTAATTAGGTTAACCCATAGACTGTCTGCTTCACAAATATTTAGAAATAAACAATGAAAGCTCCTTTTTAATACGATACAGCCAGGGGAGGGAGGAGGAGGGGCGGGTTTGACTCAGTTGGAAAGTCTTTTGTTTTCAGATAAGGTGGAACTGCAACGTCGGGCCTAAGAGTTCACCAACACACAGACACGGGCACGCACCCACGGGCACGCACCCACGCCACCTCGGCCACGCTCAGCAGCTCCCCGCATACGCAGCAGTAGCCCCCACGGCTCCTCCTGCAGAATGTGGCTGTTATCATTCGCCCCCCGGCCTAGGCAGATCAATTCATACCACAGCTTTTCTCTTTGGGGTTTATTGGTTTGGTTTTTTTTTTTATTTAATTTTTCCATTTTAGAAAACAGCTTGCTGCTTCTCTGCCGTGTCCCCTATACAAAAGGGCTTGTCTCCAGCAACCTTTCCAAAAGAGCTTTGAAAGGATCCAAGGAGGAACAAGGAAGAGGCAGCAATAGAGTAAATAGATAAATAAATTAATAAATAAATCAATCCGGCTATCCCCCTTGGCTGCAAGCGGAATTAAAGTTTCACTGACAGACTGTGATGCAGGTATAAATAAGTCATTCAGGTACTCTTATCCCCACTGGGGATATAAAGAAAACTTCTTTGTAATAACAATAGAAAATCAGTAACTGAGATAGTTGGGGGTAATAGTAGGAGCGAAGGGAGGGAAGGGAAGTATATTTCTGTATTTACCTAGACGTCTAAACGTTTATCCTCTCTAGCACTAACCTTTCATGTTTAATGAATGAATCTGCATTGCAGGTTTTTTTCCCCTCCATGTGCCGGCTAGTTTTAAATCTGCAAGCACCACAAAGAGGCCGTGATCCCATCTGCCTATGATTCCAAATTAAAGTTCAAACGGATGGCTTACACACTGCTGATCCTGTATCATAGCCTCTCGCGCCCCTTCAATTACTATTTAATAGAATTACAGTGTAAAATCCCAATAGTCTTAAAGAATGTTTTATCACAGACTGAAGAGAGAGAATATACAGACACCTCCAATGTTATTGAACTGTATTACTGACCTATTTAGATATTAAAAGGGAATATTCAGTGTTCTACAAGATATTACAAGAGCTCCTTTAATCTGAAAACATGCATATGTGTGTACACATATATATGCCCCTCTTTGCGTGGACATGGTATACATCAGCTCCACCCCATCAGCGAGTGCACGCATCCAGCCACGCTCCGCGGGTGTGTGGGTTCACCCTCGCCCACACGCACACACACCCACGCGATTACACACGCTCCTCCAGGTCGTGTCGAAATTCGTGAGTTTTGGTAAACTGCAGCATAACTTTATTGTTGCCAGATATTGCTAGAGATGTTAATCCAATAGGAAAGCAATTCTGAAAAATAGTCTTCAAGTGACCTTCTTATTAAAGGAACTTCCCCTAATGATGTTTCTGTGACCACAAAGCAAAAACAAAAACAACGCCCCAAAAACCCCAAACCAACCAACCAAACAAAAGAAACAAACAAAAAACCACAAAAAAACCCCACCCCCCCCAAAAAAAAACAAACAAACAACAAAACAACAAAACAAATAACAAAACAAACCCAACCAAATATTTGCAGTGTAGCTAAATTTCCCTGTAATAACTAGGACTGGAATTAAAGTCAGTCGCAGTCGGGATTTAGTTGTTGTAAATCTTGACTTCTAGTATAGTTCTGGTCTTACTTTTTCTACCTATTCGGCGAGGCACCTGTCTGCCGCAGGGAGAAACTATTCTGCCACTTCACCCCGCTTACAGTGAGGTGATTCTAACCATGCACTTGGAGATATTTACATCTACACTTTATTCAATATTCTTTAACGTTTCTTTTTTCCTCTTGCAGATCGCGAGGTGCCAAGCCACTTTGAAGCCTCCTGGTCTGAAACCACCTTACTTTCAAAACAAGAAAGAACAGCGTCAAAACCAAAACCTCGCAGCCGTGTTTCCTCCAGACACAGCAACACAAATCCCTTTCGTATCATTTAATCACAGCTATAACCCGACAGCCCTTGCCTTTTTTCATTACCGTGCCAGAAGAGAATATTTACCATGATTGTCGGTAATATCCTTAGTGCTTTCCCTTCCCAGCTCCTTCTAGCACATACAGACACACACAGACACCCGCCTCCCTGCCTTTTCCATCCCTTGGTCACTTCGCAACTGGATGGTTTGGTTCATTTCCCCCCTTTTATACACCATTTGCAAACTTCTGTGTGTCTGGGCTCTCTGCGGGGCGATGATGTGGCTACAAACCCTCTGCGTTTTGTACTCGTGCGTGTGTGTGTGTGTTGGTGTGTGTCAGTCTGCACACCCGCGTGCGTGTGTGCGCTCTAGAAAAAGGCAATGTTTGTCTGTCCTCTCCCTACACGCGGAATCCAGGCCAGTGCGATGTGGAGCTCAATAAGAAACTGCATGAATAAACACGAATAGAAAGTTGTGCTCAGCTAACCGAGGAAATCAGAGCAATACCAGGGCACCAACGTCCACATTTCTTTTCACTTCGGGCCGGGGCAGTAACCTCATCTGGATATGCTAAAAATTAAGGGCAACGGGCAAGCAGATTCAAGTCTCTCGAAAAGGCTGCTGTAATTGATCAGACAGAGAGAGATGGGGGTGACCGAAGCCCACGCCTGACCGTGGAGGGCCAGCAGCAGCCGCGGCCCAGCAGGCACACAAAGGACCCCCAGCCATGCTAAAGGGCTCAGGCAGCGACCACGGAGAGAGAGAGAGGAAGGGAGGCAGGTGGCGTCGGTGGTCCCCAGACCTCCACGCCGGGTGGCACGCACGCCGGTGGATCCGGAGCTAGCTGGGGATGAAGGCAGTGTTATGGCAGTGTTATAGGCGAGGGGTGGGCGGTGAGGGGGTTAACTGCCGTCTCCAAACTGCTCCGGAACCGGCTGGTCCCGGCCCGACTTCCGACGGGCGGGGCGGTGCCCCGCGGCGCTGGGCGAGAGGCGGCGGTGCGGGACGGCGCGGGCCGGGGGAGCGGGGCCGCCCCGACCGGCTCCCGGGGAAGCAGCTCGCTGGGCCGGCGTGCTCCGGCCATCTGCCTCCTGTCCTCTGGCTTTCTCTTAAATATTGATCAGACGCACTTCAGCTTCTGAGTAATTTCATCTTAATCAGCGGCCGGGCTCGGCACGGATAACAAACTAATGCTGGAGAGGGCCTTGGATAATGCAGGGCCAGGGGCAGGGAGGAGGCAGCCCTCCGATTTGGCGGGGCTCGATAGGCCCTATCTTCCCGGGGCAGATGGACTTAGTGGGTGAGAAGGCTTAAACGCAGCTTTTCATAGATTTACACCTCAATCAGCCATTCAGGTTTTTTATGCAAATCCTAAAACAACATCATTTATCCATTAAGGAGCCCGACTTGGAAACGGCATATCATTAGCTGCACCCTTGGCACCCCGAAACCATGCAGGCACCAACGCCCCCTGGATGAGATGCGTCCTCTCCCCCCACAAACCCCGCCGGCTCCAGGGAGAGGCGGACGCCCCCGGCGCGGCCGGGGCAGCTCGTCCTTCGCTTTTGGGCTGGGAATCCGACCGAAGGAGCAACTTTTTGGGGATGGGGGTGACAAATGGCGTGGGAGAGTAAAGGCCCTGCCTTTAATATTAAGCTGTGCTGGATCTTAAGGCCAGGTACTGGTGGGGCGAGGCTAAGGGCGTTCTCTGGTCTCCCCTAGCAGCCACAGCACGACGGGGCGATCTTCGGGAGGCTTAATCAGAGGGAAGAAAAATCCAAACCTATCAGTGTGAGGCTGAGCTGAGGTAGATTATTGCTGCCGGCTTGACGCCTTCTAGCTGCAGCTTCGAGACGCAAAATGAAAAGAAAGAAAGAAAAAAATGTCCCAAACTTTCACGCCTTTGAATCCTTTCAGGTAAAAAAATTCGTTAAAAACACTGCTGAATGAGAACGATACTGCTACCAGAGAGGAACAGAAATACTGCCCTTAAAAACAATGTACCGACATCAAAGATCTTCCTACCCAGCGCTGGAAGGCCAGTTTGTTCTTCTAAAACCTTCTCCACTGCCTCACTGCCGGCGGAGAGAGAAAAAAAAAAACAACCCAAGCTCTAGTCTGAGACCAGGCGAGGGTGCCGGCCACTGGGGAACCTTTAATCCCCTCTTGGGTAATATTTTTCCCTTAAAAAGCAGCGTGGGGGAGGGGAATAACTAGGTCCATCACACCACCCACTCGGAACACGGGAACCTATTTTGTGCCTGCCCGCAGGCAATTCCCGTCCGTTTCAGTTTCGTACGACCGGAATTTATTTTCTGTTAACTCCCCACTCGTGTTGACGACGGGCCAGCGGCGCGGCCGGAGCTGCCCGTGGGGAAGACCCCGCAGCGGAGCCGCGCGTTGAGCGAAGCCCGCGGGGCGGGGGAGGAGAACCACGACGGGGCGGCCGCTGCCTCGGGCCGAGCGTGTCCTTTACCGCGGTGGCTCCCGCCACACGAGGGGACGTGCTCCCTATGTGCTCGCTGCGCTCCCAAGCGCGGCTTTTCCTCGGGGGAACCTCAGGTGTGCGAACGTATTCACACATCAGTTTATTCCTTAAAATTACCCATCAGTGGCTCGGTCTAAAATCTCGCACCCTATGGCCGTTCTCCCAAATCCACAGGTAGCCTCTTGAGGCGTGGGGGGGAAGGGAGGAGGGGGAAAGAGCCCACGCGATTCCTATATCTCTCCGCAGACCTAGCTCGGACTTCGCTAAAGAAAGGGAGGAGGGAAGAGGGAGAGAGAACTCGGGTGACACAAAGGTAGATAGGAAGTCCATATTAGTTTGGAAATGGTCAAGAAATTCCAGGCACGTTTCTCTCTTAAACCCCTGGTAATATTCAAAATTGTATTTTCAAGTAAAAACAAGTTTAGAATTTACCTCTTGCTAATTCACGGCTGAATAATCTGCCCAAGGCAAAGCAAAACTACGGAAAAAGGAGAAAAAAATAAAAAGGGAAAAGGAAAGAAAGAAAGATGCTGAAATACTGTTAGTCATGCAAATAAAGGCTTCTTTCAGCACATTACAATATACTCCGGATTCGAGGGGAGGAGCTGCAACCCGTTAAGGGCGAGGAGTTTTTGTTTTTGTTTTCATTTAAAGCTACAAAACAAATCCCTAAATGTCCTAACCGCTCTCTGGAGACACCCGTCCTTGCAGACAGGCAGTGGGGGAAATCTTTTTAGCTAGCAGTGCACAAAAAAATGACCGGGATGGGGGCAAACGATGGAGCCCGCCGTGGCGGAGGGGACACAGAGGGACACGGCCGTGCCCCGCGCCACCGCCGCTATCGCAGCACTGTGTCCCCTTTGCCGCCCGCAGCCTCCTCGCAGGGTCGCTTCGTCCCTGTAAAATCCCTCCGGGGTGTCCCGCCGAGCAGGGGAAGGCAGGGGCCGGAGGGGCGTAGGGGCCGCGCAGCGCTGCGCGCCCCGCGGCGGGACAGAGCGCGGGGCCAGGAGCCCACGGGGAAGGAGTGATTTTCCGTGGCGGACAGAAACACCAACATCTCTGGGTAGATAAGAAAATGGAATACTGTATTTGATTTAGAAAGTTTGTACATATAGATAAACACGCAGTTAAGGAAACAATAGTTTAAGCGTCCTACGTGGAGTTTAAGAAGAGACCCCCCCCAAAGCTGCTATGAAATACTCAAAATAGCTTTTGCATAAGATAACTNCAAAACAGGTGGCAATGATTACAAGTTTTTTTTTTTTTTTTTTTTTTTTTTTTTTTTTTTTTTTTTTTTTTTTTTTCTATCGCTGAGGTCCCTTTTGGAAACCTAGCACGTCAGATTTTGACAGCTAAGTTTGTGCAAGGAACACCGAGTCAAGGAAAATAAAAAGGGGAAAGAGAGAAAGGGTGGGAGGGAGAGAGAGAGAGGGCAGGAAGAAATAAAGAGGAGAGCAAATATCATATACAAGCATTTCTACACATATATTACAAACTGGGAAAATGACCGCATCATTAAGATATACATAATTCATATAAAATTTTGAAATAAAAATAAAAATCTGTTACAGTCATAACTATTCTTTTTCCACATTTATAACCAGTACCCACACAGGCAGTGACAGAAGTGTAGAAAAAAAGGTGCTTACGAATAAAATGATTGTCTGCGGAACAAAAAAACAGAAAATTGCATCTTGGCTGGACCATCACTTGGACTAAAAAAAAAAAAAAAAAAAAAAAAAAAAGAAAAAAAAAAGGCAC